>JUFY01033363.1:0-15241 GCA_001855655.1 Leptopilina clavipes
TTATTTTATTTATTTTATTTATTTTATTTATTTTATTTATTTTATTTATTTTATTTATTTATTATTTTATTTTTATTAATTTAATTAATTTAATTATTAGCTTATTTATTTTATTTATTTTATTTATTTATTAATTTATTATTTTATTTTTATTAATTTAATTAATTTAATTATTAGCTTATTTATTTTATTTATTTATTAATTTATTTATTTTTCTTTGATTAATGATTTTTATTTTTTGTTTATTTAATATTTATCATTGATCATTTATAAATTATCAATTATCAATTTAACATTTCATTTACATTTTTTCAGTTTAAATATTTTTTTTATTTTGAAAAAATCTCACCTCCTCTGGGGATCGAACCTTGGGTTTCCATTTGCAAGTCGAAAGCTCTGACCACTCTACTATACGCAACCTTCTAAGAAACTTCGAATTGATTCTTCTCATATGGTACAAGCAATTATCTGATAATAATTTGATAACCAAAAATTATTGTTGACTGAAACAAAGTTTTTTACTTGAATCAACCAAATTAATCAACTACAATTTGGTTATAAACAAATTAGAACCAAAATTGCCTAACAGAACGAAATTGTTCCTATCTTTTTTCTCAATGCATAACTATGCATTGAGAAAAAGATAGGAATTATACTAAAAATTTTTAAGTATTTGGAAAATATTTTCCGCTGACATTGTAAGGAACTATAAATTGATTGCAAAATGTACCCTTCAATAACATAGATCTATGGGGGGCACATTAAATTAATTCACGAAATCGGTTGCATGCATGTTATATGTGCCCATCACACTGCAAATGTTCTTCAAGCATCCGGATTTTGCGCAAACATGATCCGACACAGACCACATGTTGTACACAACTATCATCATCAGTAATTTCGAGTGTATTTGTCTCTCCCAGAAGGGTCGTAATTTTATTGAAAGGCGAGTGTTAAACTTTAGCATAACGTATATATATAACGACTCTACAATTACAACACGTACGTGAATTTATAGATCTAGATTTTACAGTTCTATTACTCTAAATCCAAAATTCATCAATCCATTTTGATTTAGAAACAAATGAAAATAATTCAACCTTATTCAATAATGAAATTTCAACCGATTTTTTTTATTTTGATCACAACTGATTGGATCTGCGAGAAACCATAGATCCAATTTCGAGTCCTGACATCTGTCGGACAGTTAAGAAATTGGCGCGAAATTCAAAATTCCAAACGCTGAAAGAACAACCAAAAGCGAACGAAGTACATAAAAGAAACAATTTCTCCCGACTGTACCAAAAAGGAATCATCTAAATTATGATCTGACCGGGAAAGCGAGAGATTTAATCTCCGAAACATTATGTTAAATTTACAATACCACTTGTAATCTTTTCCAAATCTGCGCCAAAGAACGGCTCCTTCTTCTCCTATATGTGATAAATCCCCCCCAAAAAGAAAAACATTCACCCACTCGACAAAATTAATCCAAGCACAACAAATTTTACCCTCCCTTCCTCCTGTTTGTTATTCTACAATATAAATATATACAAAGGGGGGAAAACAGAACGTTTCAAGGACTTCGAATTTCGACCCATGTTAAATCTGACAGGACAAAAATATATAATATGTAAATAGACCAAAGGCCATATAGAATATTGGAAATTTGCGAGAAGAATACCAAATATTCCGAACAGAGATAAAGCGGAAGACTTGTTTTGTGCGGTGTAAGATTGGCTTCTGAGGATGATAGCCTCAGGCGTTATGGACAAGTTCCCTTCTGCGTAATGGATCCTCGGACTCTGGGTGAGGAGGGTTGTTGGCTGAGGGGTGTTGAGGTGAGATGACCAGAGCCTGGGAGTACGTGAGGAGCGTGTGTAGTCAGTGGTGGGGGGAGAGAGAAAGAGATAAAGAGAGAGTCTCTCTCTCTCTTTATCTCTTTCTAAGAGAGAAAATAGAGAGAGAGAGAGAGAGAGAGAGAGAAAAAGAGAGAAAAATAGAGAAAGAGAGAGAGAGAGAAGGAGAGAAAAAGAGAGAAAAATAGAGAGAGAGAGAGAGAGAAGGGGAAAATGTAGTCGAGCGAAAGGAGTAAGGGGGACATAACGGACAACCAAGGAACCAGCAAACGGCTACAACATTTGCAGGTGCATCACCAGCTCGATGCTCGCGTGGCATGAGACAAGGACAGATGAAACGAATGACCTCGCGAGCAACGAGTGTCGACCACCATAAGAACCGGTTAACCCACACTACGGCCCACTCTCCCCCTTCTTTTCACCTCCATCTCCTGCTCTCATTCATGGTCCATTCGATTTCCCTCCCTCCTCCCTCCTCTCACACTCTTTTCTCGATTCTTTCATTCTCCATCCATTCGCACATCTTTTCTATATATCCATCTCTCATGTCTTCCTCCTAAGTTTCTTCATAATATATATACTTATTCCATTCCTTTTTCAAAAAAAAAAACCATTCCAAATTTTTATGTTCTCCTTTTCATGCTATTTTTGCTATTTTCCTCTTAGCTTCTTGTTTGTTCTTAATGGTGATTTTCAAACGCGACATGCAACAAAAACTTGTTCATCTTAACGATTTTATGTTTAATTTAGCGCCCCCCCCCCTCACCCTCCTTAATGATGTTGTTTATAATGTAATAGTGGAAACCTGATTTCTAATTTCAAATACATGGAAATTCTATTATGTTTGAAGAGATTTTATTATTAAAAAAAAAAATGTATTTTTTTTTTATGTAATAATTTATATTATATACTTTTATGTAATAATTTTTAATATACTTTTATGTAATAATTTTTATTATATACTTTTATGTACCTTTTTGAATATTATCTCTAATATTTTTTTTTTCCTCAAAACGAATCAGACTCAATATTGACTATATATAATAAAAATCTAAAGAATCTGGTGATTAAAAGTGCGATGTTTGCCCTTTTAACGTAATGATTAAAAAAAAGGGAATTTATATTAAAAAAAATAAATCTCGGATTATCTAATATCTCGTTAATTAACGAGTTTTAGCGATTTTTCCAAGTATGGATTTACTTCAAGTGTAAACAAAAAGAGAAAAAAAAACCCCGTTGACGTCTAATCTGATTTTTATTAATAGCTCCAGTTTTATAAAATCAGTTGATGGCGTTAAAAACCCACGAGTTAAATTTGCATATTGAGGGGGGGGAAAAAAAGAAAGAAAAACTTGTAAGCTTACGAATGCATTTTTCTCTTTTAAATTCAATATTACTTTTTTGTATTCGACCACACGTTTTGTTTTGCTTCCTCCTATATATAATATATGTATAATATATATAAGTTAATGTCAACACGAAAGAAATAAGTTTTGTGTTTACTTTAAAACTAGATTGCATTCACTTCCCTATAACAGTAGCTACATATACATCAAGTTATAAGTAGATGGAGGGATTAAATTGCACTTAATTTTACATTCCTCCTTAGTCATTATGTAAATTGGAAATTGCCCGCTTAAAGCATCAATATCTGTGTACTTTACCATAATAGCGAAAATTGCTTAGCGAACCCTATTCAAGTTAACTTGCCAATTTCAATTTTCGTTGATTTCCTGTCTGTCATCAGCCTTGACATCTCAAAGGTGCACGTGACAATAATTTTTTTCCTTTCAATTAGAATTAATACACTCAAGGAAAAATTATCTCTGTTTGAGCAAAATTCTTTATTTTGTTGTATAGACCCCAAGTTTTGAGTAATTTTAAATAGTTTGTTTAACATAAATAAATATTTACTCGAATCAAATAAATATTTAGTCCAGTTGAACAATTTTTCCAATCGAAGGAAGAATTTCGTAGCATGAACCAAATTTTTGATGGAAGCAAGAAAATATTTGGTACAGTTTCATAAATTTTTAGATCAAAGAAAGAATTTGGTACACTGAAAAAAAAAATTTATTTGTTTCAAATAATGAATTACTTGTCTATTATCAAATAAATATTTACTTGAACCAAATAATTTTTATATAAATCAAATAAACTGTAATTGAATCAATAAATTCTGTATTTGAATCAAATACCATTCAATTGACTCAAATAAAATTTATTTGATACAAGTAAATATTTATTTGATAATAGTCAAGTAATTCATTATTTGAATCAAATAAATTTTTTTTTCAGTGTAGCTTGAACCAAATTTTTTTGATGGAACCAAACAAATATTTGATTAACTATCATTTATTTTGGTGATAAAATCAAAATTTAGTATCAAATAAATTTTTTTCCCGAGTGTTTTCATTAATTTTGAAAATTCTCCAAACTTGACAAATAGGAGAATAATTGAAAAACAAAGAATTCTAATTGAAATAAAAATAAACATCAAACGACGCGTGCATTGGTTGCATGATGGATGATTATATTTCACATCACAAATTAGCGAAACGTGGAAATATTTTTACACTTTTGGATCAACTTCCATATAACAGATTTGTCATGCTACACAAGAAGTTTATAAAACGTTCCAATCATTTTTTTTTACCACTCCTTTTGAAATTACAGTCCTCTCGAGAAAATTACACAAAATTGCAATAATAATCCAAGAAATGAAGCTTCAATCCAACAACTATGTATATGGATTTTTAATAAATTTAATTGTACAAAACTGAAATTCCAACAAAAGAATAATGAATAAAGAATAATAACGATTCAGAATAAAGATCATCAAAAACATATCAATTTTCGAATCTGAAACAACAAAACATTTCCAAATTCTTTTCATATACGTGAAAAAAAAAACCATAAAATGAAAATTGCCACAAAAAAATACTCATTTAATTTACACTGTTCCAAAATCCTCTCCAAAATCCAAACAGACGTAAAATAATTAATCATTTTCGTTAATCCATTTACGTGATTGTTCATTATGAATTGAAATAATGAGTGTTTTGAGTAATGTATGCAATTATATAACGAACAATGGAACATCGAAGTGCAGCTTATTTCAATAACATAAAATCTATTCAATGACAAATGCAATGAACCAAAGAAATAATATTCAGTTTCATTCAACTGCAATTTACATTTGGCACATGATAATGTGCATAAATTTAAATACATAGTTTTCTGATGTGCACCGCACGAGAGAAAAAATTCCACCACTTTTTCATAAGATTCATCATAATATAAATATAGGAAAAAGACTATGTTATTTTAAACAAATGTTATTATAAATTATCGGGGAAAAATTTTTACAGTACAATAGAGAATTTTTTCACAAGAAAAATAATCCCCCCCCCCTCAAAATATGTATTAAATTTCAAAAAAAAAAAACATCATCTCTTTTTCTAAAAAAAAAATTAGCATTCAATTTTGTAAACTATGAATGTAAATTTCAAAAAATGGAATAATATTTTCCAAAGTACGTTGCGTGTGGTTTCTTTTTTTTTTTATTTTCTCATTTTAAAAAAGCAAAGCATCTGCATGAAGCAATATCTCTCTCCTTCCGCTTGACGTGATAAGGTAGAAAGGAAATACGAATGTGGTAGAATTTTTCTCGCGTTGGAGGCGATAGAAGCAGAGTGAAATGAAATCGAGATGATGCATTCTCAGGAATTTGAGATGCGTCCAATGCATTACTCGTGACTCTGATCTTTACCCTTCTTTTCCCTTTGGTTTATGCTGATCTATAGTGTGCCGAACCTCATAGGACCCGTGAATGGATTGTGTAACTGAGAATGGAAGATCGAGAGATTCTCACAACGATCGATTGGCGTTTCACGTCCAGTGAGTGAGAGAGAGAGAGATCGGTTTGCATCGAGTAAACGAGTTTTGAATTCTCTTTCTCAGTAACTGGAACCCAAACCGCAATATACCCTTTATAGATCAATCGAATAACCCACAAACGTCACCACAAGTTTCATATCAAAGGAAATCGCTAATACTCTTTAATTAGGTCCATGCAACATATTTTTTCATATTCCCTTTTCACAAACAAAAAACAAACCAAAAGACCATTTTTTTTTATAAATACGATAAAATCTTTCCATAAAAAAATATTAAAATCCCATATATAGAAACTGCAATATATATTTTTCTATATTCCTATAAAAATACTACCAATATTTTCTTTTGTCAGTAAAAATCGATTCAGAAATGTTAAATTAATTTCTACAAATTCAACTTTGTTTTTCATCTCTAATTTAAAAACAAAAATATTTTCTCATTATTGATGAGAATGTAATTAAATAAAAATGAAAAAAAGAGTAGAATTATAGATTAATTAAAACGAAGAGCTTTTTGTAATAAAGTGAAATGTATCAAGGTTCGTCGAACCCGATAAGTTTTTAATGAAAAAAAAAAAAAATTAATGGGGAGAAAAAAAGACAACTATTAAGGTATAGGTGCTCGTATAACTAATTTAACTATAATTGACTTTAATTAGCCACCGACTAAATAAGAAAATTTTAAAGTAGATGAGATAGTTTATGTTCGCAGTGTGTCAATCGAAGTTGAAACTTAGCATACACTTAGCCAATTAATATATGTATAATGTATATAACGTGCATGTAACTCCAAGTCACAGTGTCGAGTCCCAGATTGCTTTACTAGCTAATGAATTCAGTTTGCACGAATCAAGTTTGCGAATAGGACAGGAAGTCATTTACTAATTAATATACACTATCCTATATGCCACTAAATAAACTAAATAATAAACAACGTCTGCAACAAGATATGGTCATTAACATTAATACACCACTATGTGATATAACATAACATTTTAATCAATTAACTAAAAACATTTTGTCCCACTAATATCAACATTCAAAATTCTTTCAATTTTTTACTATCACTGTTGGTAAACAAATTAGAAAATTTAATTTAAATTATACAAATTTTTTCATTAAATAAGAAATATTAAATATCATATGTAAATAATAGTTACTATTTTTATTTTTTATCTTTTGTCTTTAAACTCTCTAAATTTAACCTAAGTTAATGAAAATTCAACTATTAATTGAATTTAGTAAAAAATTCCTACTAATTTTAGTCACTTTTTCACTAAATTTTTAGTAAAAAAAATTTCCAAAATGAAATAGTTAAATTCCATTAAAATTTAGTGGAATTTTAATTTTTAATTTTTACTAATCTCATTAATTACTCTCTAAATCTGAATTAGTGAAAAGTCTTCCACTAATTCAAATTAGTAGAAATTTCCACTAATTTTTAGTAATTTTCTACTAAAACTTTAGTAAAAAAAATTAGGATTACTAAATGAAATAGTAAAATTCTACTAAAAATTAGTGGATTCAAATAGTAATATTTCTACTAATCAATTACTTGAAAATAACTAATTTAGTAAAATTCAGTTTTATATTATGTAAAAATAACTAAATTTTCTGGTAACTAATCCAATTAGTCAAATTTGAGTATTTTTTAGTTAATTTTTAATAATGGATATTTTTCTTAATAATAATTAGTTATTTTTTACTAATTGCTGAAGCAAAAAGTAAGCCAAGACTTTCCTAACAATTAGTTATTTTTAACTAATTCAGATGTAGCGAGTAAGCCAAATAAATAATCACTAATTAATATAATACCAAATTCAAAACAATGTTCACTGATTAATTTTAATTGAATTCATGCAATACATACTCTCTAAATCTGAATTAGTAAAAAATGTTAACTAATTTGAATTACTCTCTAAATTTGAATTAGTAAAAATTTTAACTAATTTGAATAAGTGACTCACTTTTTGCTTTCGAATTAGTTAAATTTTACTAATAAATAGTAAAAAACAATTTTTCTACTAATTTATTAGTAAATTTTAACTAATTCAAAAGCAAAAAGTGAGTCACTAATTCAAATTAGTTAAAATTTTTACTAATTCAGATTTAGAGAATAACTAAAATTTCTAGCAATAAATTCATTAGTCAAATTTGACTTTTTTCAGTAATTCTTTGTATACTAAAAATTACTATATATAAAAAAAATACAAATTTTTACTAAAAATTATTTATAGTTTTTAACTAATAATTAGTTATTTTTAACTATAATCACTAAAAGTAACAAGCTCTCTAAATCTGAATTAGTGAAAAGTCTTCCACTAATTCAATTTAGTAGAAATTTCCACTAATTTTTAGTAATTTTCTACTAAAACTTTAGTAAAAAAAATTAGGATTACTAAATGAAATAGTAAAATTTTACTAAAAATTAGTGGAAATTTCTACTAATTTGAATTAGTGGAAGACTTTTCATTAATTCAGTTTTAGAGAGTAGTTGTATATCCTAAAATAAGACATTTGATTCGTTAAACAATGTCTTTTAGTTTTTCATGCAATTATCTTCTCTAACTTGAAGAATTGATAATTGCTGATCGATATTTTAGCAAATGGGTACAATTATTTGTGTCTCTAAATATTTTTGCTTCTTTTATTTTTAATGTTCCTGGTCTAATTAGATCTGTTAGTTCAACAATTGTCTATAACAAAACGAATCTGTCTTCTGATTTTTGATACAGTTCTCATCTTCCGTGTAAGTTTGAACCTTGTCAATTTTTTAATAAACAGATTCAAACCATGTCTTTTATTTCTTGATGCGCATCTTCTGTATACCATGTTCAAGAAATGCAAGGAACAGATGATGCAGAAGTAGAATTAAATGAAGATGTAAAAGCAAAAGCAGAATTAAAAAATGTATTAGCAGTTGTAAAAGAAGCAGAAGTATAATTTACAGATGTTGCAGAAGTAGAATTAAAAGAAGATGTAGAAACAGAATTAAACAAAGTTTTGCAGGAGTAAAAGAAGCATCAGTAGAATTAACAGATGCTGCAGAAGTATAATTAAAAGAAACTGCAGATGCAGAAGTAGAAGCATAAGCAGGATTAAAAGAAGTATTAGAAGTAGTAAAAGAAACATCAGTAGAATTAACAGATGCTGCAGAAGTAGAATTAAAAGAAGCTGCAGATGCAGAAGTAGAAGCATAAGCAGGATTAAAATAATTATTAGCAGTAGTAAAAGAAGCATCAGTAGAATTAACAGATGCTGCAGAAGTAGAATTAAAAGAAGCTGTAGAAACAGAAGTAGAAGTAACAGATGATGCAGAAGTGGAATTTAAAGAAGCTTTAGCAGTAGTAAAATAAGCAGAAGTGGCAGATGATGCAGAAGATGCAGAAGTAGGATTTACAGAAGATGTAGAAGCAGAAATAGAAGTAACAGATGATGCGGATGTAGAATTAAATGAAGATGTAAAAGCAGAAGAATAATTAAAAAATTTATTAGCAGTAGTAAAAAAAGCAGAAGTAGAATGAAAAGAAGATGTAGAAACAGAATTAAACAAAGTTTTAGCAGTCATAAGAAGCAGAAGTAGAAGTAACAGATGATGCAGAAGTAGAATTTAAAGAAGCTTTAGCAGTAGTTGAAGAAGCAGAAGTAGAATCAAAAGATTTGCCTGATGATGAATTCTGTCGTAATATAAACTAATTTTTGATCCAATTCTAATCAGTATGTTTTCTAAATTTTACAGATTAGTGAAACTCACTTATTTAACTATATAATTAGGGGAAAAATTAGAAGGTGCAAAATTACAGCAGAGAAGATGGCAGAATTCATCATTAGACAAATATTTTGCATTGGTGAAATCCAGAAGATAATTGGCGGAAAAATTGGGAGTAATTTTTATAGTTGTAATTTTTACAATTGCATGCATGTAACCTATTGCATTTTTGGTACAATGTTTGACTTCTAAAAGGATTATGAACATAATTTACAAAGTGACAAACAAAAGCATCAGGAATGTTTCGAAAATCGTTAACGGATTAATATTCTGTATCGTCAGGGTTCTGAGTACTTGTTATGGGATTTTGAGTTTTAGTTGTCGGAACTATTCGTATAGTAATCCAAAAGGCTTTAGAACTAGGAAACTATAGAGCTCCTGATACTATTTTAGTGTTGCATACAAGCAAAATTGATTCATTTCTTCAAAACTTGGTGTACTGACTATAAACATCTGGTTTGATCTAAACATCTGATTTCGATATGAAAACGCTTCTTTAAAATTTGACAATTCTGGTGAATCTCTTGTAACGATTTAATTAATTTAATGGTAATTTCAATTTTAAGTTAATTTGATAATAATTGAAAATATTTTTCCCGTTTGGAGACAAATCAATAAACGTCTTTCTGCACTCGGAAAAAAATTGTCTTGATGAACAATACAAATCTTTTAGACTTCAAACAACCTGATCCTAATTCCGTTACATCACTGTTCTGCTTCAGTTCCAGTTTCAAAAGTTCTTTTACAGTTACATTAAATTCTGGTTAGAGAACACTTTTGTCATTTTTGATGTAACACAGTTCTGTTACAGTTATGTAACAACGAGGAAATGAAAATTTTACGTAACAATTCTGTAACATCGAAGGCTGTTACTTTATTGTTACGTAGCAGTTATGTAACGACTAAGTAACTGTTATATAACATTGTTATAGCAATGTTACATAACATTTAGAGACATCCGGATTTTAGAGACATCGAGGCTCGATATAGAAAAATTCACCAACAAAGTAATGAAATTGATTTAGGAATTTTACGATTAATTTCCAATTGGAAAGAGTTATGTGTGTATTTAATTGTGAAAAAAAAATGACAAGCACAATCAAAGGGAGAAATAATTTTCCTTGACAGAGAGAGAAAGAGAGGATTAAGGTATTTGTAGAAGAGACCTACTTAGAAATAAATACACGATTTCTGGTGGTCGTCAAGGCCTTAGTCTACTTGACAAACGATCCTCTTTTCCTCACACAAGAACTTCTCCTTTCGCATTGAGAGCTTCGGGAGACTTGACAAAATGCTTTAGGTCGAAAAAAGAAGAGAAACATGGTTGAACCTAGAGTAGAAAAGCGAAGGAGAGTTATATGGAATAGAGAGAGAGAGAGAGAGAGAGAAGACAAGAGCCGCGCCCTGGGACTGAAGGACAGCTATGGCAATACTACGAGGGATGCTGGACTGTCGAGACGCCTCTGGAATAGCTAATATCGCTGGAACAGCTACCTAGGAAAGCTCGCACTAACGCTTCGCCAATGCGAATAAAGAGAGGGAGAGAGAGAGAGACTATGGAGAGGAGAGAGAATGGCGGTCGTGGGAGAGATAACATTGCATGGTCAGGGTGTCCGTGCTTTATAGTTATTTTTCTTTCTCCTCTTACCGACTCGACTAGTGATAAGTCTGTAACGCCCTTTGAACACAAAAAGCAACATTTCTACATTTCCCAATGCAGTTTACACATAAAAATGAAAAAAAAAAATATATATAAAAAGTTATCAAATGCTTTCAACTTACTTATCTGATTCCATTCTTTTTCCAGCAGAAAGAGCGAGCGAGAGAGAGAGATTCGCCCATTTTACATTTTTATTCAAACAAAAAGTTATTTCAGTCAAGAAAGATGCTGATCTCTTTCTCTTGTCTTTTCAAATGGAAAAGCTCTAAAGTTTCATTGCGATTTTATAAATTTACTTACAAATTTTCACACGATAGTCTCTCTCGAGGGTTTCTGTATCGAGACACAATGTGGATAAAAAAAAAAAAAACACACACACACACACATTAATAAAAACAAATATCGCGAAAAATATTATTACGCTTTTGTTGAATTTTTATCTAATTTTGTCCAAACAAAAAAAATTATTATTGAAAAAGAAATATTACACTTTTGTTCCATTTTTTATTATTATTCTTTCTTTGTTTTTATATATTTTTTTTTTTATAAAAAGGAGGTAGGTGTGAGATTCGTAACTTTTTAGGGAATGTTGAATGGGAATTTTTTGTTTTTATAATAATTTTTTTCGCTACTAAAAAAAACTATTGTTTTCAGAACAATTGTTATATTTGAGTGATCTATTTTTATACTTAAAAAAAAAGTTATTCAATAAAAATATTGAGAGATGAAAAATAAAAAACGGTTTTTTCTAGTTCAAATATTTTAAAGAAGGGATAACAATTAATACATTTTGAAATGAGGGACAGAAATAAATATTTATTTTCAAAAAGGACGAAAAATTAATATTTTTTGAAATAAGGGACAGTAATGAATATTTATTTTCAAAAAGGGATAAAAAGTAATTTTTTCGAAATAAGGGACAGAAATAAATATTTATTTTCAAAAAGGGCTAAAAAGTAATTTTTTTCGAAATAAGGGACAGAAATAAGTATTTATTTTCAAAAAAGAATAAAAATTAATATTTTTTAAAATAAGGGACATAAATAAATATTTATTTTCAAAAACACTATAGATACCAGGATCACTAAATTTGCAATTAATTAAAAAGCTTTTCTAATTTCAATAAACATTTATATAATCCACATTTCTCTAATTGCCATACAAGGAAAATTGTCCCATTTTATACCAAACAAAAATGGTATTATTGTCCACATATATATATAAAATTATTATAAATATGCTTTCCAGTAGGGAGAATTTAATGGAAGGAAGGTCGAGTGCCCAGCGGAATATTCTTTCCACGCTAAAAAAAATATATATGCCTCGGTTTTAAAAGCGATTAAAATCTTCTTCTTTTCCATTATATACCCAGGGATAAAAATTAGCGATACCTTATCTCACTAATATAAACGCATTTACTTACGATCGTTTAACCTGATATTAACGAATAATAATTTACGACACCGCGCGCGCGGTCGTCCTCGTCGTTGTCGCCGCTGTTTATTCATGACTAATTTAATTCGAGTAAAAGGGAGAAGAAATAAATCTGTCTTTGGCGAGATACGATGAAAGAGAGACGAGAGAGAAAGAGAGAAAACTGGAAACTTGAAACCCCAAAACTTAACAATGGAAATGAAAATAACAGGACGAACGAAGCCGTTGATAAAACAACACTCGAAACTGAATTCTCGTTTTTTTCTTTTTTGCTTTTTTTATCCTTTTCCTTTTTTCCCCCCGTCTTCTTCTTTTATTTTTATTGGGAATTCTGGTTTTTACAAGCTCGGCAAAAAATCTAATTACGCCTCAGGTCCGTTCGCTGTCAGCGGTCTACGGCGTATCGTGTACTCGAGGAGTATAAGGTAGGAAAACGATGGTGGGGGATAGAAGGTGCGCTAATAGCGAAACTTTCTGCGACTGTACGGAGGTCGAGGCTGCATGTTAATTTAGTCGCTAAACCTTTTTTTTCTCCTCTCTCTCTCTCTTTCTCTTTTTTTTTAATTCACCTATAGACGAAAAGTTACGTCGTGATCGCGGCGTTAAAATTAATTAAGGACCGGACGCTCTTAACGTACTAATGAAAATATATTGTCGTCCCGCGCGAAAGCGCGTCAAGCTTGTGGTGCAAGGGAACTCTCCTCTCTCCTTCTCTTGTTCTCCCCCCCCCCCTCTCTTTCACTCTCTAGGTTAGTTTTTTTTTAATTTTTTTTTTTTTTAAGAAATCGACCGGAAAGAGTCTACTGCTGCAAATTTCCGCTTTCGTGATTCCCAACTACCTTCACAGTATTTTTACCAATTTATACGGATTTTGGAAATGAAAGTTTATCTACTAATATACTCTAGACAATTTTACTCTTGCAAGCTCATGAAATTAGCTTTTCTTTCAAGATGTAAATTAGACGGGTCAATAGATAAAAGTTTCTTTCTAGTTCTATGAATCATGTGAAGGAGATATTTTACCTTTTTTTTAGATTGGGTTTCTTATTTTTAATTAAAATTATTCATAATTTCTAAACATATAATATCTATACATAAAGTTTAAAAATATTTTTTTACAATTATTCTTTTTTGAAAGGAAAAATAAATAACCTCTGTTTATATTTTTATTGAAAAACAAATATTCGAACAAGTAATATAAATTGTTTATGAATTTTAATTTTAAATATTTTTTTTGGGTTTTCATAATAACATGATTTTAATTAATGTTCGTTTTTTAATTTACTAAATGAAATACAATCATATAACTTTTAATTAAATAATGTAGTTGAACAAAAACTCTCATTTGAATTTTCGATATTAAAAATATACATATAAATAAAAATATGCATGTGAAGTATACTAGGTAGGAGAAATATACGTATGGGTATAAATAAATAAATTTTATAAACGTTATTAAAAAACAATTGGTCTTTTATTTCGCTTTTAAAGTATATAGTATATAGGAAAAATTGAAAGGCAATTTTTGTTTGTTGAATATATATCATGTCCGCACCCACTATTTGTGTATTTAAATCATGTATATATATATACACTAAAGGTATATTGAACAGCGATTTTTCCACAAGATTAAATAATAAACTTCTATAGATTATTCGTTTGGAAATATGCAATTTTTTCCACGTAATATGTATCAGTATACAATAACCATAACGGATATGCGACCTGGTATTTATATATATAGGGGAGGTGGTAAACATTATTTTTCCATGTAAATTCTTTTTTCAACAATGCCTTTTTTGTCATATATCTATTATCTATCTATCCATTATTAAATAGATAAAAAAAAAAAAAATTCGAGGTGGAAACTTTTTTAAATTTAAAAAGAAGACATTTTTTACCCTTTTGTTAATATATATGGTAAAAATATGCGGTTAAATTCTTTTTCCATTTGGCGAATCTTTAAATAATGTTGACGATATTTGGCCCTTCTTTTACTTCGTTTTTATTACCAAAACTTACGCAGAAAGATTTATCCCTACCATAACTTGCCTTCACCCTTCACCTAATAACTACCCTAATTGCAATACTCAAAATTTTATGGTTGTTTTAGTATCACTTTGCGTCACGAACTTTATAAAAGATATTCCCCTTCCACACTGAGCTTAATACATATGCGGAAACAAATTTAAAAATCTATTTTGCAGATTTTTACGATAATTAGATTATAAGAGGAGTCGTTAAATTTTTAGGTATAGAAGAAGAAAATTTTGACGTGAAAGTAAAAACTTATTTGTTGATTGTATTTTGAAACGAAATGTATTTGTTACGGATGTGTAAATATGCTTTTTGTTCTAATACCACTTCTTCTTTTAGTTATTTCTACTTCTTCTTTTAATTCTGCTTCTTTTTTACTTCTGCAGATGCTTCTTTAAATTCTGTTTCTTCTTTTACTTTTCCTATACTTATTTAATCCTGTTTCTTCGTTTGCTTTGCTAAAGCTTCTTTTTTTAATTATGCTTCTTCTTTTAGATCTGCTTCTTCCTTTACTTTTGCTAATGCTTCTTCTTGCAATTCTGCTTCTTTTTTTACTTCTGCAGATGCTTCTTCTTCTTTCAAT
>JUFY01033366.1:14739-65612 GCA_001855655.1 Leptopilina clavipes
CTACACCCCGCTTTTTGTGTCCCCCGTCATTCTAACGGCGTCAAACAGGTGAATTTGACATAAGGGCACACGAGGCATTTCCACCTTGCACACAGTTCACTTTAATCGCGAGACTGTGTATATTTTCCGTTGAACGCATGCAGCGGCACGAGCTAAGTCGTCGAGGCGAGACATTAGGCCCTTCTTTCTTTTATATATATATAAAACTACATTGAGGAAATTATACCAGAAATAAATGTGTGCGCAAGGTAAAAAAAAAGAAGGAAAACCTCCTGTTACGATAATATTATATGAATACAGGTCGTTATCGTCTTGTTCTTTACGACTAATAAACATTAACGGTTATAAACACTGTTAAAAATAAAGAATCTGACAAACAATCGGAAACAAAAGTTAGTCCAACTCGCATACATATTTTTCAATTTTGAACTAAAAAGAAATTTTTTCACTCTTTAAATCGGAGTTAGTTAAAATTTACTAATAAATTAGTAGTATTTAGCAAATTTTTAGTAAAAAATAAGTAAAAATAGTAAAAAATTTTATTAATTTGAATTACTCTCTAAATTTGAATTAGTAAAAATTTTAACTAATTTGAATTAGTAACTTACTTTTTGATTTTGAATTAGTTAAAATTTACTAATAAATTAGTAGAAAAATTTTTTTTTACTATTTATTAGTAAAATTTAACTAATTCGAAAGCAAAAAGTGAGTCACTAATTCAAATTAGTTAAAATTTTTACTAATTCAAATTTAGAGAGTAGTGACTTACTTTTTGCTTCTCAATTATAGTTAAAACTTACTAATAAAGTAGTATAAATTTTTTTTACTATTTATTAGCAAAATTTAACTAAAAAATGACTAAAAATAGTCGAAATTTTTACAAATTTGAATTAGTAACTGACTGTTTGCTTTTTAATTAATTTAAAATTTACTAATAAATTACAATGAAATTTTGATTTTACTATTTTAAATAATAGACTGTTTTTAAAATAGTTAAATTTTACTAATAAATAGTAAAAAAAACGAAAAAAATTTTTCCAATAATTAATTTTTCATCGATATTGAACGTATAATTTTTTTTTTCGAATCAATCAAAGAATTGAGAAAAATATATTAAAAGTCATTGAAGTTGAACATTTTCGATTGCTTGTCATTTGCAATATCAGGACATTGCACTTCCATTTACAGAGAAATAAAAATGTTTAGTAGTTTGTGTGCTAGGGGAGTGTGTTTACCCCTTAGAAGTGCAACGTACTTTCGGGGCAATAGACGAGAACGACGACATATGTCACTTTCTGACGGCTGGTTAGGAGAGTTCTTGGCAACTTTTAGAAAATTTTCTAGAGATCCAAATGTAAAGATAAATAAATGAAATTCAAAATAAGGAGGAGTGTAAGAAAAATTCATGAAATAGCAGATGTCAAATGGAATAATAGTATGTCTACTAATATACGCAATTTTAACATCGATGAAATATTAATTCGCTTAGTGAAAAAAAATTCTTACTTTCAGAGAAGTCTGATTTTAACTAATTAACTAATTAACTAATTTAAATTTCTGACTGACGTTTTGCTTTTGAATTTTAGTTAAATTTTACGAATAGTAAACAAAATTTCTACTTTAATTTATTATATGTAGTAAATTTAACTAATTCAAAAGCAGAAAGTCAGTCACTAAGTATTAAAATTAGTTACAATTTTTACTAATTCAGATTTAGAAAAATAGTAAATAGTAAAAATAGTAAAAAATTTTCCTTTTTTTTATTAGTAAATTTTAACTAATTCAAAAGCAAAAAGTCAGTCACTAAGTATTAAAATTAGTTACAATTTTTACTAATTCTGAATTATAGTAGAAAAATAGTAAATAGTAAAAATAGTAACAAAAATTTTTCCATTTTTTTATTAGTAAATTTTTACTAATTGAAATTGAGAGAATAAAATCTTTCGTCAAAACTTAAGAAAGTTCTCTGTCTTAAATTTACGAAGTGCCCCCATAATACAAAATCCGTTCAAAAATTCAAAAGAGACTCAATAATAATTTGCAAACTGAAAATAAAATTTCTTCCCCTCTTCTAAAATAAGACACGCATTCTCTTTTTTACTCTATATAACAACAAAAAAGACAATCAACAACCAATCACAAGGAAATTAACCATAAAAAAATAATGTTCATAGAAACAAAAATCCGTATTAAATTTCTGAAAAGGTTTCCGAATTAAAATCTTCCCCTGTCGACTAAAGAAAAAAAAAAAGAAACAAAAACTCGAATAATTCCTTATTCCTTTTTTTACAGAGTCGGAACTGAAATACCGGAAGCGTGAGACATTAAAATATAAAATATAAATATAGTCGAGAGATGTGATTTAACCTTTTGCGCGAAAGAAAAAAAAAAGAAAGAAAGTGGTAACTCGTTAAAGCAGGTATAATTTTTCACACACTGCTCTGGTTAAATTCACCTGGTGCACACATACAATAATCTCAGTTACATGCGCGTAAAGAGAGAACCCCCGAAAAAACTTCCACATATATATATGTATATAACGGACCGAAACCGAACAGTAGGGACATTTAAAAGTTCGCAGATTTACCCGTCTCTTTAAATTCGAAGATGACGACCAAGACAGTTGGGGTAGC
Organism: Leptopilina clavipes; assembly: GCA_001855655.1. Classification (NCBI taxonomy): domain Eukaryota; kingdom Metazoa; phylum Arthropoda; class Insecta; order Hymenoptera; family Figitidae; genus Leptopilina; species Leptopilina clavipes. Next base: position 17,373 of record JUFY01033366.1, read on the forward strand.
GATGAAGAAAAGGTTCAGGGGAAACATTTAAAAAACTAAGGCAAAAAGAAAGAGGGGAGGAGAGAGTCGAGAGGCGGGACAAGATTCGCCAAGAACTTGCTTTTCGTATTTTTTTTTTTTTAAATCACACAAGTTCTCCTTTTGAAAAATCTTTGCACATTCAATCTTTTTTTTTTGCGATAAAATCTCTCATTATTTTATATATGAATTCTCTCATCTCATCCCTTATCCATGAGAAAAAAAAATTGAAAATCATTACCTAAAACTACCACTGGTTCTAATAATATAGACTGGAAAAAAATTTATTTGATTCAAATAAAAATTATTTTGTTCAAGTAAAAATTTATTTGATAATAGACAAGTAATTAATTAACTTTGTATAATATTTATTTGATCAAATAAATTTTATTTGAGTCAATTAAAAGGTATTTGAGTCAATTAAATATTATTAAATTTAAATAAAAATTATTTGGTTCAAGTAAAAATTTATTTGAATAATAGACAAATAATTTATTAATTTCTAATATTTATTTTATCAAATAAATTTTATTTGAGTCAATTAAATGGTATTTGAGTCAATTAAATAGCATTTGACTCAATTACAGTTTATTTAATGTAAATAAAAATTCTATGGTTCTAGTAAATATTATTTTAATAATAGACAAGTAATCTCTTATTTCAACGAAATAAATTTTTTCAGTCTAGTAAATAGATCCTTTCTAATCAAAAGAAAATTCTTTTCCCACTGAAAAGAAACGGAAAAATTTTACCAAAATGAAAAGAATCGGAAAAATACCATTTTTTTCAATATCTAAAACACATTTCTGAAAATTCGAATTAATACGAACAAGTGGAAAATAATTGAAAACATGGGAAAAATTGAAAGGAAACGAAAAAAAATCGAATTAGGAAAATAAATGCACAAAAATAGGAAATAGATCGAAAGGAGGAAATAGAAAATAAGACACCTGTTTCCGAACGTGAAGAATTACATCAATGGCTACTGACTCAAAAAAAAATTAATGAAGCAATTTACCTCACGACTGTGAAAGAATGTCAAAGGGAATTTTCATAACGCTTTCAAGTGGTGTGAAAAACTAATACCGGAAAAACGATATTCTAAATTTTAAAAATGCTCTCCCCTATTTTATAATAATTCACAAATTGTTATTTTTGTAAGAATAAAATATTCTCAGCATAAAAATCAACTATCAAGGGAAAATAGAAGCCAATATTCTTAAAACTAGAATACCGCATTTTTTCTTCAGCAAATATATGATCAATTTTGACCCTTAAAGAAAAAAAAACAAAGGAGAAAACTCAATACACACAATATATTTTCCCTAAACGTGTAAATTTAAATTTAAAAAAAAAAAAAAGAAAAAAAAATGCTAAAAATCTTCTTGGATATAATAGGATAATTTCTCGATGAGTTTTTGCGAACAGCTGATTTCATAACGGTTTCAGACATGATGAAGGAAGGTAGGTCAGTGCCCCAGGAGGGCTCAACGCACCCTTATGACTGGGAGCACGAGCCCCTTAACCAATACACCTCATTCTTTACAAATACGTGTGTCTGTGTGTGCCACGAATACATATACTTTCACGGGTCATACATTCTCAAAAGGAAAAAAATGTCAATTTAAACAGTTCTTTTTTTTTGTAAATTTTTTTAAATAAAAAAAAAAATTTATAACGTACGCGAATATTTAATGTGCATTATTCAATTAAATATTTACTTTATAATATCAGTAACAATAATATATATTATAAAACTAATATATATAATCGTGTATTTTATTATTATTTTATTATTTATATTAAAATATATTAAAATATTTTAATATAAATAATAAAAATACCACACTGAAAAAAATTGGGTTCCATATATTTATTTGATTCAAATATAATATTGTTTACTTTACTATTATCAAATAAATATTTATTAGCATCGATTAAATTTTATTTGACTCAAGGTATTTGATTCAAATACAGAAATAATTGATTCAAGTCCGTTTTATTTAATTTGAATAAATTATTATTTGATTCAAGTAAATGATAATTTTTCAGAAAAAAAATGGTTTTAAAAATTTTTTGCCGCACATAAAACAAAAATAATTTATACCAAAAATTAAGTAACCTAAATATGGGTTCAGGTATACTCTGTAAAAATTTACTAGTACATAAAATATAAAATAAATTTTTCAAATTTGCATATATGATAAATATATATTTATAAAAAAAAATCAAATTCCTATCCGTATCTCGCAGACAGTAGAGATGTACTATACAATAGAAAAGAGGGAGCACCTAACGTAAGGGCAGGTGAACACCTGGTCCAACCCTGGCACGAGCTACGCGCAATTCAAATCCCAAGGGGTGCTCAAACCACTTCAGGCACAAAAAATTGCCCATGTATGTATTATAATAAATTTCATCCATGAAAAATTATTGGGGTGGCGATTGATTGTGATATAAGAAAAAAGAGAAAGAGAGAGAGAGAGAGAGAGAGAGAGAGAGAGAGAGTAATTCCCTTTCTTAAAATGAATTTTTCATATTATGAATTTCAAGATTAATGAACGCAATTAGTTCCCGTTGGTCACTACATTAATATTATCAACCCCTTTTCTTTATTTTCACGTGTCCTATTTTGTCCGCACAAACAAATCGCAATTAATTATTCAAAGAAGAGGAGAATCTTCTCTGAAACAAATGATAATGTCGGCAAAATGCTTTTTCATTCTCACACTGATGCTTCAAATTAAAATCACTATTTATTATTGTTAATTAAAATTAAAAATTAAAAATTAATTATTTATTCAAATTAATATTAATATTTTTATTCAAATTATGTAAATATTAATTAAAATTAAATACTAAATATTAATTAAAATTAAATATTAAATATTAATTATTTATTCCAATTAATACTGATTGTGCATTCCAATTAAATATTAATTGTTAATAATTATTAATAATAATAATTTTCTTTTTTAGATTTCTAGAGTCGTATTTTTTAAATATAAAAAAATCACTTTGAAATTAATGTATATTAATAAATTATGAATGACAACGAAATGAAATGAGAATCGCTGGATTTTAAAACATGTGTGTATATACATAAATAATCAAAAGCAGACGCCGGGGAAAGATTCAAGATATTCAAGGCCGGGGGAATCCCTCTCAGTTCACACCCCCGGACCCATCTCCCCACTATAGTGATGTAACCCGTCCCAAACGACGAGGAACATTTGGGCCTTTTTGTCCTCTGCTTTTTAAATTTCAACTCGCATATTATAATATTCTATATTCATCAAAAAATTGATCTCGATTCTTACGCAAATTATAATTATTTGTTTCTAAACTATCACTTCTTCAAAACGTAATTTTTTTTTTTTGGTTTTTAGTAAATTTTTCATCTTTAATCTCGAAAGTGAATTTTACTGATTGATACTTTTATTTCACAATGATAAAAGTCATCTAAATTCTAAACACTAGACAGGACCATAAGATAACGACAATATCACGCAATATGTGAAACTAATTTTTAATATATCATCAGAAATATTGAAACGGCCCATAAAATTCCTCCTGCATTTTTTAAATAAAACTTATTCAAATTCATCTCATTTTGTAATAAATTATAATATATAAAACATGAAAATTATTAAAGAATTGTTCAAAAACTCACCCTTCAATTTTTCGGCACTTTTGCCGAGACGTTTCGATGTACTTTTTGGAGAATCATCCGATGTCAAGGTTGAATTATTCAAAGCACGCACTATATTCGCAATCGGCGAAAAAAATGATATCGGAGAATTTGACAGTCGATTTGGCGGCTCATCAACTTCGATGATTTTTGGTAGAAATGACTTTGGTTGAATCGACATTATTATTATCACGTTTTAGAGTAGCAAAAAAAAAAAAATTTTTTTCTTCAAAATATTCCGACGATGGCGCGAAACAAAAAATTTAATAAAAAAATTTCCTACTAAAATAATTAATTATAATTATTTTTTTCTTGCAAAAAGAAAAAGAAAAATTAAGTATCAAATATTAGTTAATAATTGTTAATTATTAACCGCGATTTTCTTTTTTTGAACTTTCAAACGGCACTGAATTTAAAATTTAAAAAACAAAAAATTTCTTCAAACTTTCAAACACTTCGGGAGGTTAAAATATATGTTTGATGAAACATTGATGATGAGAATCGAAAGCAGAAGCACTGATTTACTGTTTTGTTGTCCATCAACATTGAGCAATCTGAAAACATAAAAAATTCAATTAATGTTTATGATAAAATTATTCTTAAATATGTGCTAAGTAAACATAAATATTTAAATATTCCTTCTCGAAATTAATTGTATTACAATGTTCATAAAATAATTTAGTTAATAATTTAAATTATTGAATCAACAGAAATAATAAATTGCAATTAATAATAAACCATAAATGAAAATTTATATTTTCTACTCTTTGTAAATAAAAATATTTACAAAAAATAGTTACAAATGTATATATAGAAAGTAAACAAACAGATTCACAGCACGAATCTCTTTTTCTTTATGTGTTACCCTTGGGATTATTAGTTGTAAATGATATGATGAGAATGAATAATTGAGATGAAAATGAAGGATGATGGCTATAAAACGAACTTAAAATCCAGAGCAAACTAGAAGGCACGACTACACGATAAAGACTGACGAAATGGTTTATATTAAGTGGAATGTGGTACTGTGCGAATATTTCTGATAAGACTCACTAACCGCCATATGAATGGTCCTTGTATATGTATAAGAAGACCATGAGATAGAAGAGAAGAAGAAAAAACAGAAAATAAAGCACAAAAATGATAACCGACTTTTTTTCCCACTCCTTTTACTTTTTTCTCCATTCAGAAAAATTTCCTTCTCTTTAAATTCGATGTAAATAAAACTATCAATGAACCCAACATAAATAAAATTCACTTTCCTTTGAATGAGGCGTCTTTTTTTAATTCTTTTTCTTTTTTACCTGATGACAATTAGCGTTGTTTTTAGCATTGTTAATTTATTTATATATTTTGTTAACTAGGCTAATAATGATAATTAATTATTAAAATCAAATAATTATTAATTAATTCTCTTCAATTATATTAATATTTTTAGTTTTACTAAACAAATCAAAAATTATAAAGTTATAAATACAAATTTACATTTTCAGAAAAAAAATGCATATATATAAAAAAATTCCAAAATTACTAGAAAAATTGATATTTAAGAATATGCTTTAATTTACATTTAAACTGAACCTCCCACATCCAACCGTCAACAGTTAATATTGTGCACAGACTGCGTTATAATATATCCCCCCTCAGGAACGTCTCTAAAAAATTATTCCTTTGCAACTTTGTCAAACTTTGTTATTAACTGCAAAAAAATTTTTTTACTTTTTCTAAAATTATAATTTTTGTTTTCTTAAATTTTCTGCAAAAAAACTAATCTTTGTAAAATTAAATTACAATTACAAAATAAATAATTTTAAATTAAATTAAATAATTTTCTCTGCGATTTTCATTGTATTTCCATTTATTTAAAAACATATAATTTTATTTTCTAATAAAATAATTAACTGAAAGACATTAAATAAATAATAAACGGAATAAAATTCTATTTATAGATAAATATTTATAATTTCATGAATACTATTTATTTAATTGGATATTTCTTTATTTTTGCATGGAAATAATTTTTTTCTATAACAGATAAATAAAAAATGTGGATATTTAATTTAATTTTTGCAATTATTTATAATAAAAAAAAAATCAACAGGGCCCTAAAATAATTGTCTCCTTGCCTATATGAAAACTGTTTCATATCCACATTTTTTTCTCACTCTCATATTTCAGGAACGAACGGGTAATGCGACCCTAAATTACTCACCGCAGTTGTTTTACTCGAAATTTGAGATTTTTTGGGCAGTTACTACTAAATCAAATATTTATTACAAATTTAGAACAGATGGCAATCGTTTCATCTTTTTTTTTTTTGAAATATAAATTTCAATATCTATCCACACTTAACTGAATATAAAAGGAAATTGTTTATCATTTTCTATATATTTTGTAAATATTCCAAATATACAATAATTAATACCAGTAATTAATAAAAAACTCAATAAAAAGTCTACTATTTTTGCACATTTTCTTATCAAAATAATATCAAAATAATTTCAAAATAATATCAAAATAATATTAAAATCCCTTTTGAAATTATAGTACAAGCTATTAATTTAAAAAAAAAGTCGTATTAACTTCTAATACCATTATAGTATTAATTTTGAAATTAAGTATTTTACTCGATTGTTTGTAAAAATTAATAAAATAATAATTCTAAGTTCATTAAGTTTCATAAAACAATGATTTTAATTGAACTTTTCGTTCCTAACCTCAATTTTATTACTACCGGAACGATATTTACTTTTTCCATCTAATTGAACAATAACTAAACCAAATGTAAAAACGTTACAACAAAACCTAATTAAACATGAATAATTATATCCAAAAATTAAAACAATTAGCAAAAATTTTCATTCATAAAAAGTATTTAGAAATTTCGGAAAATAAAAATTGAAATCCGATCACAATCCTTGAGATCTTGCATTTTTGTACTTTCATAAGAAATTTTTAGTTATACCTTTTCGAAGTATTATTAAAATTGAATTTTCCTTAATGAATTTCACCAAACAATTACAACAATGAAACACACACCATGTCACTATATCAAGTAATTAAGTTTCATCTTGACCTAACCAAACTAACGCACCTTTCTGTCACAATTTATATATTAGTCATTTGAGACAAAAGCAATTTATAATGAATGAATAGGTTAGAAATTCCCAAATTACAGAAATTATTCTTTAAATTTTGGAAACTTACCGGGGGATAATAAATCTGCTTTTCATCAGGAAAAAATGCGATGAAAACCCCAAACCACGCCACGTGCATTCCAATAATTAAAAATCAATTATTCGTCAATCACCAGCAAGCACATTGTAATAAAACACAATTATTCCTAAATTGATATTAAATTTCTCATATTTCTCTACATCTGATGAAATAAACACTTTGAAATAATAATAGTGAACTTTTTGAGAAAAAAAGAATGATGGATTTTAATGGCGTTGCCAAAATTGACCAAAAGACGAAATTAAAATTGATATATTCAATAATATTATGATTCTTACCGATAGCATGAATATGTGTATATAGCAGTCACCTGTAGAAATCCAGGATGGTTTGTCAAAACATTAAAATTCACTTTATCATTACTGATAATACAATATAACTATCAAGAGTTCTGTACCCCTCCGGTCAATGACTTATTGATGAAGAATTAAATACCCCAAGCCATCAATGGGCTTTAACCGCCAAAAAAACAATAAACAACTGCGCCATCTTCAGTCGCAAAAAAGCGGGAAATTAATATTTAAATTTAAATAATACAAGTTAATTTCTTCATAATAAAAATGAATAACAATTATAAAAATTAAAATAACAAAACAAAAAATCGAAAGGACAGTTAAATCAAATATTAATTCAACTTTATAATTTCGTGTTTCTAATTTTAAAAATATTATTAATTAAAAAGTTTTAAATTAAAAATGATAAAAATAATTTTCTTTTTAAAAACTTCTGAGACTAAGAAAAAATTATAAAATTTTAGATTCTGTTACCAAAATAATTTACATTTGCATTTATGAACTACATTAGAACTTAATTATTAAATAATTATTGAATATTTGTTTACTAATTAAATGCAATGAATTTGAATAAATAAAGTTAATTAAAACGTTTATAATTTAATTTCTAAATTAAATAATAATAATAATAGAATAATTATTGACTAACTAATTATTCAATAAATATTAATTACTTAATATGTAATAATATTTAATAATTAATGACAAATTAGTTATTAAATAAGCATTTACTAAGTAAATGCAATAAACAAGATTGCTTTTGATTTCAGAATCTTAAAAATTCACTTTGAAAATATTTTTCAAAATACAAAAAAATTTAAAATTATTCTTTTCTTTTAATTATAATGAAGTTTTTGAAAATTATCGTCTTACCGATAAATTATTTACAATTTACTCATCTATTGATGAGATTTATCGTGGAAAATTATCAATCATTCATGTACAATAGAAATAAATAATTACATATCAAATAATAAAACCAATTGTAAAAAGAAATGCATTTAAGAAAAGATTTACAATGTGTAAACATTTTTGAAAAGTAAATTCTCTAATAAGATGGAATTCTTTTCAATTTACAGTTTTTAATTTTGAAAATTTAAAAGCAAAAGTTCTAAAGAAAAATTTATTTTTGTTCGAAGTAGATTTTTCTTTACTTTTATTTTGTCAGAAAAGGAATTTTATCCTTCTAATCATAATTCATAGACAATTTCGATTAAATTCAAATATTATTTTTACAATCCAATTCATTGAAATCTTTCTCAAAGACAAAAAATAAAATTAAAAAATGTTGAAATTTTGTTTTTCCAACTAAAAAATAAAATAAAAATACGAAATCACTCATTCTAATCTTGCATTCTCAAATAAGATTTGAGGAGTTTTAGAGGAATAAAACATGCCTTTTTAAAAACGCGATTTATATAATTTATTATTGTCGATAAATATATATATAAGTAAATTTTTCCTCACTATTATTCACAACATATTAATAACTTAGATATTTTTTTGTTATATTATTCCCAATAGAAAATAAATGTAAGACACAAGTCGTCATTAATTTAAAATATCGGCATGATTCAAATATATATTATATATTTAATATAATATATATTTGACCATGTTTTTTTTTCTTCATAAAAAAGAAATATTCTAAAACTGTGATAATAGTTGCCAATTTTTTGTTTTATATCACAATATATAAAATCAATAATTATTTCTCTTACGTTGTTTATTTTTTTTAAGTTATTAAATAGAGTCGAAATATCTGCTTGTATAAAAAATACAATATCACTTTGTTAATACTCGTAAGTCATTAATACTTTCCACACGTTAATATTCGATTCTTAGTTAAGAGAAATTCAATTATAAAATATTTTCGTTTACTAAATTCGTAATAAAATATTTTTTTTTCAATCAGTCTAAAAATCATATTATTATCTCTCTAAGTAAAAAAAAAAATACGTTAAGTTGTATTTTTCTGTTCAGAATCAATAATTGGATTAATATGATTGATTTGAGCGATTCTCTGAAATGGTCTGGAAGACATGATATAATTGCTTTTTAAAATACTTGTTTGCAAATTTTTTGGTTTTGGCGGAAGTGGCGGTGGTTTCGACAATTTAGACGGTGATAATGACGCGAAATTTACGCCAAATGTATTATTTTGTATTTTTGTCGGCGAACTATTCTCAATTACGGTTTGGTCAATATCGACGAGAGTTCCATCCAAATTTTCCGAATTGTCGAAACTTTTGCTGCCGCATTCACTTATATCTGTATTTCCATTTGTCAGCAATTTATTATCCTGACAAGTCAAGTTCTGCTTTTCCTCGGAGGAATCGTAAAACTTTGTGTGCCCATCATAATTTACAGATGTGCCGCGTACTTTCCGCATTTTTTTGCTGTCCAGCATTTTTCCATTCTCCTTGTTCTGAGAAGTAAATTGTCTAATTTAATCTGAACTTTAAATAAACTAATGATTTGTATTTTTTATTGAATTAGTTCCACTTCAATCTATACCAAAATTTTCATGTCAATAATAGAAAAGACTTTTGATAACGTAAATTTTCATTTACTTACAAAAGTAATAAAAATTTATGTTTCTTTCGAATCTATTCAATTTCTAGCATAATCAATTTTGTCAATTGTTCGCAGATTATTTTTTCAAAAGAAATTTAAATTAACCTGTGTTTCTTTTTTCTATATCAGAAAAAGAAAATTTCAACATTATTTTTTGGAATTTAGCACAAATAAAAATATTCTCTTACCTTTAAAAAATCCGGTAGTTCGTAATTAATTTCAGTCCCTCTTTGATCTTCGAGTCTTGATCTTTGTGCTCTTTTCAAGCCTTCGTACAGATCTAAAAAAAGAAAATATTTAAATTGAAATAAACGAATAAATTGTAACCTAAAACCAAAAATTAATAATCTGACAAGATTATTCTTAAATTTTATTAATTCATTGAAAGCAAATTTTCTCACCATCGCCATCAAATTTGCTCGCCAATTGTAGTTTCACTCCATTTCTCCATTTGGCAATAAGTGGCGGATAAGAACGAGTATTTTCCTCTTGTCCACAATCGTTCCAAGATCCCTTATCACTGGAACTGACGCTTTTAGATTTTCCCTTTTTCTTTCCATGACTCGATGAATCTCTCATAAAGAATTTATTTGAAAGAGTTGAAGAACTATCAGATCGCTGGTCATCGGACTAAAAAAATTAATTCACCGTTAATTATTCAATTTAGACAATTTAACTAAATTTACAGTGTGATTTTCAAATTACAAAAAAATTATCTAAACTGAATAAATAAATAAATAATATGCTAAACATTTCTCGGTGAATTTTTCTTCCAATTTTTGTAAAATAAGAAGAGATTTTTTTCTAATTATTATTCTGTTTAAAATAAGAATAATATTAGTTTGTTGTTAATTTCTAGATGAATATAAATAATAATAATAATTTATTATTATGAAAGATAAATCGTTGAATATTAATTATAATAATATATAATTAATAAAATACAATATAATAATTAATGTAATTTACTAACTATTATATGAAAGAAAGGGTAACAATTATTATTTAATAACAATTTTCATATCTAACAGAAAAGGAAATTGTGAAAGTAAGCAAAATTTTGCTTAAACTTTTGAAAAATTATTTGATTTTTCAGTCTTTCCGGACGAGTATCGCTTTAAAGCGAAATTACTCAAGACGGAGAGAGGGGGATAATGAGTTTTAAATATGGTTTTCCAACAAGGGCGGAGACAAACCAGAGGTATATAAAAGGTATGAATTTCCATAAGTTTCACTAGTCTTTGATCATTTTTGCAAACTCGAGCACGTCAACATGGCCAGGAAGTGCGAGACAGTGTTCAAGCAAAATGAAATAAAAGTGATTGGTTCAAAAATAGTGAGAAGAACCAAGGATTGGATAAAGCTTCTCAACAAGAAGCTGAGACGATCCAGAGAGGAGTTGAGATCAAATCCGCGGAAAAAGGCTTTATTACAGTCGGCCCTTTTTACTGCGAATTATGACTTTCAAATTGAAAGACATTCGCGTCAACTTCGGCGAGAGGAAAAAAGGTCATCGATTTCCAATCAAGATCAACGAAAATGTAGCAGTGATGACAGTGATGTTGGAGCCTCACAACTGGATCCAACAATTGTCCAAATGTTGGATAGTTTGGGAAATTTTTTGAGTGACGTCAAGAAATTTTCTGAGCCAGAGAAAATTTTATAAATCGGCCCTTCTCAGGGCCAACAATTTATTATACCAAATCGGCCCTTTTCAGGGCCAAAAAATTGTTTTAACGTTGGGAATATTTTTGTTCTTGAAGTATTTGAATTGAATTTACAATCTCTTTTAATTGATATACTTGAGATTGTGAATATTTATGTTTTGAAATGAAACTGTGAAACTAATTAACGGGAATTATTTACCTTACAGGAGCCTTCACTATATTGATATTTATTTGTACTTTTGCCAACTAGCAGTTCCTCGAAGACTTTGTTTGTGATTTCGTCCAGTGTCGGTTGACCTTGTGTGACCTTTTCCGAAGTTCTTGGCTGTGCATCCCGGAATATATCTGTGAGTAAAATTTAATTTCAATACACTTTTATTTAATTTTCAAAATAATCTCTTATTAAAATTTTTATTTTTTCCCTCGGAATTTTTATTTCTAAAATATATTCTTTATTTTTAACTAAAATTTTTAAAAATTACAGAAGAAATTTTAATTTCTACAATTGTCTTCTATAATTAAAATGCAATTTAGCTACTTTTAATTCATTATAAGCAGTAAACGATAGAATATTCAGCAACTAGACGAAATAAATGCTCTTTTAATTACCTTCATTATTGGAAGTGAGAACGAGTCTTGTAGGCGCATTTATTGCAGGTGTGTCTACCGAAAGGGGATGTCCCTCACCCCAGATTGTTATCAATTCCAATTTGAAGCCGTATTTATTGAGAAGAGGTCGCAATACTTCTCTTAATGTTCGTCCTTTGTGAGCAACGACAGTTATTATTCGACGTGATGGTAAATCAACTTTCAATACTTTGGACGGTACCACCTCAACTTCTTGACCCGATAGTACCGTTGATGGATACTTGAGATTAATTATCTGGAAAAAAACAAATAATTACAATTTAAAAAAAATTTATTTTCCCACTTTTATTCAATTTTTGTTTGTTTGCTTTGATTATTTTTACACATTTTAATTAAAGCATTTCTAAAGCAAAAAAAGCCATTAATCCTGTGTAGTAGAAATTGTGTTAAGTGCTGAAATAAAAATTTATTTTAATGTTAAAAATTATCCATCCATCACCATGAAAAAAAACTACTTTTTATCACGTGCATCCTTTGGAATACTTCGTCTATTATTAGATTGGAAAATTATTGCACCTTTTATTTTGTGATATTTAATCCCTTCTAATCAACAATATTGTTTTAATCAATTAAACATTAATTTCTAATCGATAATAATTATTAATTTCTAATCCCCTTCTACAAATATACAATTTTCGAGTAAAAAAAGTGTTTTAACGAAGAAATTGCACCTTGTGAAATAATAATAATAAAAATTCTTATTGTTAGTCGAGTGGAGTGACTGTCATGCACATTTCATGGATTTGAAATGCAAAATGCGGTGTAAAAATTTGATTATCGTGACGACAATCATTTTTTTTTAAGCGTGCGCATACGACCGATAAATTGTTATTCAAAGTATACAATTAAAAAAAAATTCGATTTAAATATTTGTCTATAGGTGTTTTGCAAATTAGTCACAGTTTTTTTTACAGCTTGCACCAGATGTACAGAAAGTGACACTAACCTCATCTGTGGCAAGTACAAGTACATCATAATTAGAAAATCGCAGTGCTCGCTTATCGAGTAAACGAGTCACTACTTCTTTAATCGTCTCCGTTTGGCAAGTAGGCACAACAGTTGTGGAACCATCGGGTAATATTACTCGGCACAAACCAGTGCATTTCGTGTGAATCTCTTTCGTTTCGTTCGAGTGCCCTTCATAGGACGACACAGACTACAATATTCACATACAATCGATCAGAAAAAAATCATTGAAAATACTTTCATTTAGAAAGATTTTTTTTGTACTTTAATTTAAAAATTTAAATTGCAAAAAAAAAATTCATAAGTTTTCCCTTCCTCTCAATGTTTTCTACACACTTTCAGTATTCATCATTCACGAATTTATGAAAATGGAAAAACTTGAAAAACTCTTATTCACGGGACACTCAATTTTAAAGAAAAAAAATTTTCAATAAGTAGTTATTCAACTTTTTAAAAGTTGAAATTGTATTAAAGGTGTCAAGAAAAAGATAAAGAAAAATTTGTTAACAGACGGTAAATAAGGGAAGAGTGTGAGCTCTAATATTGTCAAGTTTCATAACCAGAAGTTTCAAAATTATCAGGAAACAAACAGCTGTTGATAAGCAAACATATCCATAACTTCCGCTGATAATAAATATTTATATTTGAAAAACTTTTATGAGACTAAGGTTGTTACATTTATAAAACAAAAGAGATTCATTCATTAATGATTATAAAATTGCCTTAAAAATAAAATATTCAATAATTACACATTTAAATTAATGATAAACTTATATCAATAATTGCAAACTAATTAAATAACTATCTCTGTTAAGTGAAATTATTTCAATGTAAAAATTCTAAAAGGATAATTGAAATCAATGATAATTAAATTAATTAATTATCAGCATTTAGAATTTTAAATTAATTTACCGATTATTATAAATTATAAATTCAGTTATGACTCTTTTGCTTCGGAAACGTTTCAAACTTCAGCTTTAGCTCGATAAACGATTTTCGAATAAAAATGAAATTTCGAATTTTAAAATTACGTGGAGAAAATTGTGACTAATTGTGATGATATGAGAAAAAAAATGAATCGAGTATCCCGTCAATAAAAGCGAGGATGAATGATCATTGTATAAGGGCTTACATGCTTGTTAAATGATTGCCTCAATGCCAGATCCCATGACGCTAATGACGATCTACTGCTGGATATAGATATACTGTCCTCATTGTTATTACCCTCCGCTTCCCTTTTAATAGTTGTAAAACTCTTGTATATAGTCTCACTACGGCTAGGGGTCTGAACGTATTCTGATTCTCCTCGGTCCTTCGACTTTGATCTAAAATAACAATTTTTCACCATTTTATTCCCCTCAAAAACACTACTTTCCTCCTAACGAAAATCCATTAAAAATTATTAATTCAATTGTGTGAATTAATTTAAAATAAATAAATTCATTTATGTACTTGAATACTAACCCCTATGTTCAATAATTTATTCAATTTAATGAATTAAAAAAACAAATTCAGGACTATAAATTTCATGAAATTTAAAAAAACACTAGTTATGAATTTGAAACGTACCTATTTTTTCTATGCCAAGGAAGAATTGATTTTCGGCATCGATCTTCAGCGTCGGAATGACTTTTCTTTAGTTTCACACTCGGAGAACTCGTTAAACTTAAATCCCGATCTTCAGTACCAACAACACTGTTCCCAGTTTCCAAACATCGTCGATATAGATCTGATCTCAAAAACCTTGGATAACTATCGAATTTCATTAGATTGAATACTTGCTTCTGTGCCTGAAACATAATTAACATTGAAAAAAATGCCTATTTATTTTCAAAACTAAACGATAACATAAAGCATGAGTATACATTATTTTGTGAAAATTTCGACAACAAAAATAAATTTACTAAATTATTTTTTATTTTTAAAACTTAATTAAATATAAACTAAAATTGAAAAATAAATTACTAAATTATTTTTCATTACTAAAATTAATTAAATATAATGTAAATATTTGATACACACCAAGTAGAAATAATAATTTTTTAAAAAAGACTTTCTTGAAAAACGATGCCAGATCAATTTACTTTCACGATGAAATTCAATTCAGGAAATATCCTTTTTAAAATTGAAGGTAAAATTGAGATCAATTAAATGTAATAACATACCTGCATGAAGAGATCAGCAGGAGCTGAGTTAAGAAGTTCTTGAGTGATTTGTCCAGCTGCATGACTGTCAACATTAACAGGTTCTGCAGCGGTTGCTGATAAATGACGCTGATATATTTGCCGAGCTAATCTCCGACGACTCGCGACGTCCTCAGTGTCCGTGTATCTTTCGCAGGCTGCCCAAAAGTAGATATTTTCATGACTAAATTCTTTCTTCAGAAATTCCTGCAAGGCGATAACAGAAATTTTTTTCAATAACCACAATCAGTATATATTTACAAGCCAAACGAAAACAAATACAAATTTCTGCGATTATTTTTATCTCCTATATAACAGAAACGAAAAATTTTCTCTTCTTGCGTAAATTTATTTTAGAAACGCAGAAACATAAAACCACACATTAAATAATGAATTTAAATGCGAAATATTTAAAAAAAAATAAAAACCTGGAATTATTCATATTCTTTCTTCGTGGTAAAATATTTGCGATTGTAAAATCAAGCGTGATTCGTATTTCAATGGATAATGCGCAAGAAATCGTAAAAGTTTATTGACAACCAGTACTTACAGCGAAAGTCTGCAATCCTTTCGGATCTCCTAATAGTTTCTCGAAACCGGAAGCCCACGAATGTACATTACAATTGGCAGTTTTGTCACAAGATTCCGTGCTTCCATGCTAAAACAAAGAAAACGAATAAAAATTTAGAAATTTATTTTTGAAAAAATAAAAAACGTTCACAAATTGCAATTAATTATAAATATTTAGAATTTAAAAAAGAAGAATTTCTCTAGAAAATATTTCTCAATAAGGACAAAAAAAGCGAAGGTATTTTCCATAATGAGAAAAAAACTTTTTACCGTCAATAGTGGTTTCAATTAAGGAATAAGTATATTGAATATCGCAGTGATACGGACTTAATTAAATAATTAGAAGCGAAAACTTTTCCCTTAGATGAGAAATCATTTCCAATGAAAACTAAATAGTTATTTATATACATATAGTGGAATATAGTCAAGTTCTTGTATTAAATAATCGTGTGTCTTAAGTTAATTACAACAGCATTTCTCGATCAAATTACTTTGCCGACATTCCAGTGCGAGACGTCAGAGAGTGGCCAAGTCTTTTTGAACGTGATGAGCGTTAATGAATCTGTGGACGTGACAATATACGTCTCACAAAAATTAATTTAGAAAGGAAGCTGCGGGTCCCGGCGCAGGCCCCTTGAATTTCATCTCCAGAAGTAACAAACATCAAATAAGAATAATAATACATAAAAAGATGTTCTCGACTTCTCCGAATCTGTCGATGCGATTCGAAGAAGCTTCCCACTTCAATTAGCTCCAAATTGGTCTGACCATGTCGATAAAAAAAAAAAACTGAAAAAAAACCAAAGAAATTTATGAATAAGAGAAACAAATCTTGAGAATATTTCAAAATCTAGTTTCGTTCACAAACGAAAAAATTAATTTTCAAAGTACACGATTGTTTTAATTCTTTTACAGTAAAAAATCTTTAAATGAAAATTAATAATAACTATTAGAAATACAAATACAATTTACCAAAAATAGAAAAATTAAAAAAAAAATAGTAAATAAAAATTTAGACAGAAAGGACGCTTTTAATTTTCAAAATTATGTAAAAGGAAAATAAAAAAAATGTAGGTATTAATACTAAAATTCTGTGGTATCTACTTGACAATCGGAAAATTTGGATGGGAAATAATGAATAATTTTGCAGGAACTGTTTCTACGGCAAGGTAAATTCTACCCCCAAAGGAAATTATTGCTATCTGGACCACATGACCGTGCATCGTTCCATAGTGTTTTACCTTACCGATGAACGTTCCATGTTCCGGTCTCTCGTTGCAGTCTTGTAATCCCATTTAATTAACTTGAGCGAACTCGCTCCGAACATCAACACACTGATCTCAGTCACTCGTTTTTCATTCACAAAAAAATCTCACGAGTTGTATTATTATTATTCATTTTGGAATAAATGTGAGAGAAAAAATCATCATCTCTTTAAAATATGACGCTCTATGCGCGGGGGATCGTAGAATAAAAGTATAGATAAGAGCACCTCAATATCTTCGTTTTCCTGCTTGATTAACAAGGGACTCCGCCCAATACTGTCCTCGTTTGTACATGATATTACTGCTGACAAACACTGACAAGCACGTCTCAAAAAGGGTTGCACACCGTTGACAGCCATGCACTCTTGCCACTCACTTGACGCTGGACCAATTCTCGTATAAAACTATATATATATATACATATATAAGACACACGACATACGCCTGATGTACTCGCGATATTACTACCAGGAGTTTCTCTGCCGCGCCTTCTCGATGCTCTCAAGAGTTGGAGTTGGAGCTCTACTTCCCTTCACGGGGAAAGGGGAATTCTACGTACCTACTGTGTCAGAGCCAGTGGCGTAGTATTCTCTCTTCATCCTCAAGAAAATACAATTTATCTTGCTCGCCGATAAATTTTTTCTATAAATAATTTTTCACTGAATTCAAAATAATCAACTGAAACAAATTTTTATCTTTTTTTTACGCTCGTGAGAAAGGTAAACAAGATAAAAAAATTATCTTCCATCTAATTGCGCAGGGGAGGGATCAAAAAAATTTGCAAATCATTAAATTTTTCATTGATCCAAACTATAATGAGTGATTTCGAATCCAAACGATCCAATGATTGAAACTTTAAACGTTTCAAATTTATACTGATTCAGAAGAATGATTCAGTAGAAATATTCAGTAGAAAGATTTAGTATAGAAGAATATCAACGATCCAAACTGTGAATGATCCAAATTATTATCGATTCATACTAGAGAACGATACAAATTTTCATTGATCCAAATAATAAACGTTCCAAATTTTTACTGATCCAAAGTATCAATGATCCGAATTTCTATATATTCATCCAAATTTTCCTTGATCCAAAATATCGCAATGATCCGAATTTCTATTGATCCCAATTTCCTTTTATCCAAACAATTAATAATGAATACTTCGAACGATCCAAACTATCGCAGATATTGAAAATTCAAACGATCCAAATTTCCCTTGATCCAAAGAATTAATAATGAATAACTTTGAACGATCCAAACAATAAGGTATTGAATTTTCCGAACGATCCAAATTTTCTTTGATCCAAATTGTAAACGATCCATAAGCATAAATGATCCAAACTGTAAGCAAGATATAAACCATTAACAATGGAAATTTGAAACTAAAACTAAATAAATTTAAAAACCTTGGTGAGATAAAAATTTTTAATTCAAAAAAACGAAGTCAATCGTTTGATCTCATTAGAGAGTTTGAAGACGTCAACAAGCCTGGAACTGAATTAACAAGTCAATCAAGTACGTACGCAATCAATTTGTAGCCCGTTAAGAATTGAAGAAACATAATTATTCTGTATTACAATTGAAACAAAGACAAAAAAGAAAAAAATTAAAGAAAACTTACGTAAATAATTTACAAACACGTGGGACATTCCTTTTATATAAAGAAAATAAAATAATTACTACGCCTATGATTTCATTTCTCCTTTAAAAAAAATAACATAAGACGCAAAACCGTAAATCTAGATTATCTATGGAATTTCCTACCTTTTACATATATATTTACAATTATTCTCATTAAAAAGAGAAAAAAAAGGGGGAAAAAAGAGAAAAAAAACAGAAAAAAATAGAAAAAATTATCCATAAAAATAATATATCAAAATGCAAAATTTTTAAATAAATTCTAAATTCATATTTTGAAAATTTTCTCCATTAGAAAGCAAGATTATATTCTACGCCAATGATTAACGCTTGTCTGCGTTCCATGCAAGCATTACAAATCTTATAGAAAAGGTATTGTGTTAAAGAGCATTAAGAATTCATTTTTTTATCTTTCTTTTTCTCCTTTTTTACTTGAATCATCTTTTCTGACCCCCCTCTAACTCTATCTCTCTCTCTTTGTCTCTCTATCTCTCTAACTCTTTCCCCTTTCCTCGACTCGAAGCCATATTCTAGGCAGGAAATGATGACGCGTCCTCAATAGCGAGTAAACGAAGAGAAACGGAAACCGAGCATCAAGTGTTTTTACCTGTTTTTCATAATCACAATATTAATAATCATTATTTTTCCGTCGAATTTTTCCTTCATTTTTTATATTTAGTAAGAATATATAATGAAAAGACTCCGTTTTTTATTACAGTCATACTATTATTAATTGCACAATAAACCTTTGTGATGATTAAAAACTTGTATTATACTGAATCAGTGTGTCAATTGCATAAATAATTTTATAAATTAAACGAGACCTCGAAAGAAATCTCATTTGAATAATGTAAGAAAAAAAAACCAAGAAACCCACTTCAAGATCATAAATATTTTTTAATACTCAAATCGAGTAAACAAAAAATTTTTTTGATCGAAATTGATTTTTTCAATTTATTTTAATCACAAATATTTTCTGACAATAAAATTCCTCGCGTGTAAAAAATTAAATTTTTAATTATTTAATTTAAAGTTTCATTTAAAACTAATTATTTTCCCAGTTTTTTTTTTAAATATTTTAGTTTGTTGAATTCAAAAATTCTTTGTGATGTCAAAATAATGCAGGTAAAAAATGTTTCAAAAAAGGTGAATCAATTCAAATGCATATTATAGGTAAATATAGAACTGGAATAAAATTAGAATATGAAATTTAAATTCAAATTTTCGTTAGGACCTTAAAGATGCTTCAATGACTACATCTTTGGATCATTACTTCCTGTCTCATGAATGTTTCATATTCTGAACACATTTTCAGAATACAATGGAGGTACACATTATTGAAACCAGGATGTTGATCCTGTTTTACCCCCAAGAAGCAAAACAGTGGCGTAACTAATATCCAAACCCGTAATTTTCCCGCAATTTTGATAATTCATCGCAAAATGCCAAAGAAAAGTCTAAAAAAATCCCCCTCCAAGTATTTAACTATTTAAAAATTTAATATTATTATTATTAATAATATTATTAATTATTGGTAAAATAACAAAAATTTCTAAAAAAAATAAAAAAATTAATAACACACGAATTTACAATTCCACATTAAAATAAATCTCGTGACAGTGCAAGTAATAATTTTACTCACGATAAATATTACTCATAAATTCCGAGAAAAAGCTGAAGAAGAAGAAGAAGAAGAAGAAGAAAACGTGCTGTTCATTTTCCTCCATAAAATGATTAAAGAGCAATGAAAACATCACATACCATGCAATTACGACTGGAACAATCCTCGACCTTCCTTATTTCCTGGAGACTGCACCACGGTCTCGTATTATCCGTTTTACTTGGGAATGAATGCAT
The DNA here is from genome assembly GCA_001855655.1 of Leptopilina clavipes. Lineage (NCBI taxonomy): Eukaryota > Metazoa > Arthropoda > Insecta > Hymenoptera > Figitidae > Leptopilina > Leptopilina clavipes. The sequence goes on from JUFY01033366.1 coordinate 37,986, forward strand.
AAATGTCGTCGAATAATCATCGCCTGGTTTTAAATCCTCCATACTATGAACAAACGACTTTGACACTGCGTAAACTTTTGGACTAAGTTTATTGCACAAACTAATATCGTCCGCCATTTCATCGCACTGCATTGCATGATTATTTTTCGATATTTCCATTGCTTCATCAAAATCGTGATACATTGTCGATGTACTTCCACAAACAGAAGCCAATGATCCAACTGACGAACTTCCCAACCCCTGTACAAGCATCGAAGCAGATGGTCCCGGGCAGGTGGTGGATTCCCCTCCACTTCTGAGCAGCACGCCACTTTGACCCTCCGAACGTGTTATCGTGTGCGACATTGCCAGCGAATAACAATTATTCTCATCATCCGATTTCTTTCTAAATTCCATTGTACTCTGATCAAATGAAAAATCCATGTCACGAGATCGATTCACTCGCGACAAATCATTCCATCTTTGAACTGTCGTTGCTCGCACTGATAATCGAGGACCTGATAATGATTCGTTACTCATTCCGGAAATTGGCACAACTCCTGTCTGAAAAAATCAAATTTCGTTTATTACCTTCAATTAAATTAATTAAAAAAAAAAAAATTGAATTTGGTGTTTTAATTTTGATTTTCAAAATTTTCTCAGTTTTTAATTATTTCAGTCGGTAAAGTTAATACAAAATTTTATAATCGAAATTAAACTACTTCCTTTAAATTTAAATTGAAAAATTGGTGTTAAATACTCATTAGCCATCACTTTAATTATTTAATCGATTTAAAAGACTTGAAACATCTTGTTTGGTAATTAGTGGTAGAAATATAATGTCCCTTCCGGGGCAGGAAGTTAGTATTTTTTCGGAAAATTACCTCTCAACGAATGAAAAAAAACCTTGTGAAGATCCCTCAATTTTCTAATAATTATTTTATACCTAATTTCTAACATTTGGCAATTGAAAAATAATTTTCCATGAAATTATTAATTTTAATTCATCGCTTATAATTATTATCAATATAATTTGGATATTCAAAAAGAAAAAGTGTATTTTAAATTTTTACTGTAAAATTTTTATATTTCTAACAATATTTTCATATTAACTAAAATTTCTATTTAGTTTCAATTTTTGTCAGCGCAAGTGTAAACAATTTAATTTTTAACAGTTGCATTTGAATAAAAGTTAACTGACCACAAAAAAAGAAATAACCAATAAACTAAAATTTAAACTCTTTATTACTGTCAGAAAATGTTATCTTTATTTAATTCAATAATCTTAATTTAATTAAAATTAGGTAATTAATCATTTTATTTGATTCTTATTTTAATATTTATCCACTACCGGATATCAAAAATAAAATTGTTAACACTTTTACTGAAAAATTGGTCCTTTTATTTCAAAATCACGAAAATAAGTTGGACTTTTTGTTATATTTGGTTCCGATTTTTTCTTAATTCAAACTTCTTTTTTTTATCACTGAGGATAAAAAATGATAAATTTGGTAAAATTATTTAATAAGGAAATAAAAGGATTGGAAAATAAGAAAAGATAAAATTTGCAATTTACCCTTTGTGAAATTGAAGGTCCGCAATGCCTCTGCGGAAAGTCGGCAACAATATTTCTATCCGAATGACTTCCGTAATCATCTTTAAATCCAATTCCCGAATCACTATTACTGGAATGTGCAGTCGATGTACTGATATTACTTGGCTGTGGTGACGCTGTCTCCTGATGACGACGAGTCTCATTATAAGGATTTGCATCCTGATCGGCTGTATCGGAAATATACAACGTTTGAATGGCACCAATCAAACTGACACAACTGTCAGGAAATTCTTGACAGACATTCAATTCCGATGTTTTTGTACAAGTGAAACCAAAAACGTTGCAAGTACTTGAATGTACCTCGTGATCCGTGAGCTTGTAATAAATTGTAAAAACATGGCAAGAATTTGAAACAACATCGTCCGAATCTTTCACAGATTTTGTCAATATACCAAAATACTGTTTATCCTGTTCCGAGAATGAATTGCAGAATATTATTCGATATGAGGGATATTCTGCGACGACACAATTCTCAGAATTTGTCAACTTAATATTTGCTACGTGAATTGTCAAAAGTACAGTAGTTGGAGTCCTTTTCTCTGCCTTCAGTCTTTTTATACATTTCTTCAAAACCTGGAATAAAAAAACAATGTTTCAGATTAATAAAGTTTTTGTAAAGAGATAAACATAACCTAAAAATGACTGATTTTGCACTTGCCTCCATCATTGAGGAAGGATGCAACTGATCAGGAATGTCGATGGTTCCTAAATATCCAACAACTGTCCGGTGCACAATTTTTTCCGAATCTCTTTTATTTGACACGGGCGGTGGTGGAATTGAGCATTGAATTTTGTTTGGATGGACACTCCTTCCACTGAACATTGCTCCGGTTTGCAAATCACGAACAACATTTGCAATTCTATAAAAAGACTGAATTGTGCCAACATTATTGGAACGAATTTTATGGGAATATTTTTTCGATCTCACGGTCGCTAAACCCTCTTCATCCGATGAATCTGAATAATAATTCTCGGCAATTTCGAGTCTCAGGATACCTTTTGAACTGCCAATTAACTTGACGACATCGTCGTGTGGTGCTTTACTCACGTTGTGTCCATTCACAGCGACTAGATAATCACCAGCTCGAAGTCCTGCAATTTCTGCCGGACTACCTTGAACAATACAGCTGAGAATTGAGGGTTGCTGTCCCGAAATTGTAAATCCAAAACCCTTTGCACCACGAGACAATTCCACCGCCCTCACACCATAATTAACTCGCTTTTTCTTCCGTCTATTATGCTGCATATTCACTGACATGGTTATGTTTTTTTCACGCAGACACAAAATATTTAATGAAAAATACTTATAATCGAGACATTAAGGCACGTTGTTTTAAATTATTAATAATAAGGCACAATAATTATTTTATTTTCTCCTGGATGGATAAGTAACGCGAGTAATTTTGCACAATATAACATAAGGACCAACCAAAAAGGATGCCGCCATTTTGGAATAATGCACCAGGACGGTTTATTGCGTTTAATTGCACTCGAATTTTTCAATCCTCATAGAATTTCCATTGTAATTAAGAGATAGGAATTAAATTTATTTAGAAGCTGATGTAGAACTTACTTGTTTTGAAAGATAAACAGGGTGAAAAAACTAATGAAAACAATGACAATACAGCGACTACAAGTTCGGCGATGACAGCGCCGCGTCGCTCACAAATACCAGTGGCGTTTCAGTGAAACACTTGAGAAATGTTTGTGGAAAGGGGGGAAAGTGTTATTTATGAAAGTCGTTTTCTTTTTAAGTGGCAATAAAGAAATTTCAACTTCTAAGCTTTCGTTCATGCAGTTACATATCCTTTAATTCGTGTATCATTCAAATTTATTGTAATCTTTTCGTAAAAAATCCAAAATTTACGCAGATTTTTAAACTTAACCTTAAAAAACATCCAATTTGAACTAAAAGTGTTATAACAATATTTAAAACTATCATTCTATTGTTAGTATCAATATTAGTATGTTTGCATACAACCTGAACAACAACATTAACAATGTTTTGTCATGTAATAATTTATTTACATCACTTGTTTGAAATAACTTAAATGGAATTGCAATTTTCCCTCACTGGAACATTACGGGTTGCCTGATTTCAGGGGCAGAAATTAAATGATGTGATTGTTAATTAATAATTTAACAAGAAATTAATTTTTATTAGAGTTAATTAGCTTTTCAAAGGAGTCTATTATAAACACATGAATGGAACACAAATGAAAGAACTGAAAAAATGCCTGAATTAATAATTTCAAATAAGAATCATCACTTTTTAAAAGAATTAAAAAATTATAAAGAATGTAAGTATGATGGAAATATTTAATTCTGCATAATTAATTATAATTGTAATTCTGGGGAAATATTTTTAATGCGGATACAATAAACTGTCGAATTTACAGTTAAGATGATTCTTTAAATTTTCGTGAATGTTTTACTTTATTTTTATTTCTTTTATCTTTCTTATGATTTTTGTGCTTTTTCGCATGCTTCTTGTTTTTCTTAATATGTTTCTTAGATTTTTTCATTCGTCTTTTACCTCTCAGTAGTGCTCTTCGTTGAACTGTTTTATTTGGAGAACTTGAAGTTTTTTCTGTTGTTTCATTTTTAATATAATTTTTTTCAGACGAATTTGTTTCGTTCTTTAATTTTACTTCTCGTTTTTGCTCCGATTGCGATAGTTTCGATTCTCTGTTCAGTTAATTATAGTTAGGTAATTTATTTATTTACTTATTACTATTATTTATTATTATTACTTATTATTTATTTATAATAATTAATTATTTAATTCTTTTAGGTTGACTTACTTCTGACGTCTCGCAGCGAAATTCGTTGCAAATTCGTAATTAGAATTTCCAAAATTGTGACGATCAGAATTTTGAAGATATTTTTCATCATTGTCATTGGCAGAATCAGAATAATCTTCGGTGGAAAATATTTGAGGTTGATTATCATTCAAATTGGAATTTACTTCATACATATGAGATGATTCTTTAAATCGAGGATTTTCCAGATGTCTATTAACTTTCATATGACAATATTGAGCGAATCTTTTTCCATTATTGGAAGTTGATGATCTTTTAAAAACCTTATCGTCTTCAATATTTTCAGATGTAATTAAAGCCGTACCATCTTCTAATTCGTGTTCACTTTTTGGAAATGATGCGGCAAGATCTTCCAAATAACTTGCTTGCAATTTTGCATTATCTTCGTTTTCCAATTTATCCCGTTTTACACGAGCACCAGTAAGTAATTTTTCACCTTCATGCACAAAATTTTGTCTATTTTTTAAATTTGTTACAATTCCTGCCAAATTTTCATTGATGGAATTTGCATTTATTGAAAATTCTTGTTTAAAGAGGAAAATAAATAGAAGAAAAGGGAATATTTTTGAATACATCAAGTTCCATCAAAAATGCCGATTTAACGGCAAAAAATAACCTTCAATACACTTCATTTATGAATTAGAAAATTGTTTATTTTGCGAGAAAAACATTTTTTTTGACATTTTGTTTATTTATATTTTAAATGAATTGACTATCGTCGAAATGCGTCAATTTTAATTTAGCGCGAAATAAAAATATACTTTTAGTAAAATATTACCAATGATTCGGAAAATTATAATAAATAAAGTAAAAAGAATAAATATAAAATAAAAAGAATTGTAATTTAAATAGACTTTTTCCAATTAAAATTTATTTTTTATTTCTTTATTAAATTCGTGGGTTATATTTGAATTTCAAAGAGGCGCGAATTTCAAAGCGCATGTTTTGCAAAAATTATTGGCGCACTTTTTTAAATTTTCAGCAAAAATTTGATTATTCAACTAAGCATTTTTTTTTATAATTTTTCGACAGATAATAGAATTTCGATTTAAAATTTTTGTTTTTTAGTTAAATACACTTTTTTTTGTTCAATTAAAATTATTCTTCTTCTGAAAAATAGGCCGCAAAAATTTCAATAATTAAGTAAATAAATTGAAAATCAAAAAAAATTCTTTACTTAGTTAAAAAAATTTTTTCTATGGGAATTTTTTAGAATTAAAAATTAATTTTTTCTTCCTCCTATCGTCCCTTCTCTTCTTCGCATATATATAGAGTTTTCACTGAGAGTATGACTATAAAGTGCGCAAGTACTCTTGCGCAAATCTGTTTCGCGTTAACTCTTCCAGGGCACCAAATGCATTGTATAGTAGAGAGTGCTCGAAAGTATACCATGCTGCCGCGTCGATTATATTTTTGCAATTTTTTCCATCATACATCTTTCCTCACCGGGAGATCAACTGAAAAAACGTGAGCATTACAATTTCGCAAAAATTTCATCTCCCTTGAAAACAAAAAAAAAATTGTTCATCTTCTGGAAAGACAAAATCATAAAACTTTATTTTAATAAATATAGAATAATTTTTTTGGAAAAATTATTCACTCTACGTTCATGATATAAATTATTGTCTTCTTGTTGGTGGAAAAAAATTTACAATCTCTATAATGACAGTTGTTAATTTTTCTTTTAATTGCTTGGTTTGTTATTGAAAAATTCTTCTATTGCGAGAATTTCTTGGTTTTTTTTCTTTCCTGTCTTTTTTTTTTATGTGCATTAATAGGAAAACCGTCTATGGCGTCCCTTACCGTTATGTTTACTTCAGTTTGGCGTGCTGGTGCAATTAAGTGCCTGGAAACTAGACGCTGTTGGCTTTGTTTTTTGTTTTTTTTTTTGAAAAAAAATTTTATTTTAAACATTTCATGACCTGGAATGTGAAAGTTTAATTTTTATTTTGCCACCGAATGAAATTTGAATTATTTCTTCCTACTGGAATAATTCTCTTTTTGAAAAATATTTATTTTGGGTTTTTTTTAATTTTGTTAAAGTTTTTTTTTAATTATTTTTCACGTATTGCGTAACAATTTGTGACTTAATAGAATATAAGACAAGGAAGATAAGAAATTAATACTGGGGTATAAATAATAATAATAAATAAATAAATACTATAGATAGTAAATTAATACTATAATAATAATAATATTAATAAATAAATAGTATATTAATATAATTTTAAATCTAGTTTAAGATTATTCAAAAATTATTATTTTCGATTCTATTTTAGTTCCTAATTTAGAATTTTTATTTTTGTATGTCTGATCAGAAGTTACTTTTTCTACTTTGAGGATTTTTTTAAGTGAAAAAAGTGTATCACTGTATTTGACTTTTTCTACTTAATTTTGTATTCTTAATTTTTTTTTTCAATTTTACAATTTTTAATCTTTCTACTTAATTTATAATCTTATTTTTAATTTTTGAAAATAACTGAAAAGAATTAATTGAAGAATATTTTAAAGAAAAAAAACGTGTTTTAACATTATTATTATTTTTTCTTTATTTTCAGGTGAAGCAAAGTTTAGAAATCTAAATTAACATCTTGGGGTCAATCGAGATGGCTGAGGGCGGAAACGAAAAAACAGGGAATAATCATATTTTATCGAGTCAAACGGAAATTAATGAGTGTTTAGCCAGTTGGTTGACTTATTTGCAGGTGAGCAGAAAAAATTAATTAAATTGAATTCATTAATAAATTAAAAAGAAAAAAAAATTATCTATAAATGAATAAATTTACCAATTTTATTTATAAATAAATAGACAACGTAATTAATAAATTTATATGTATATTTTTCAAACCCTGAATCTAATTTAAATTTGTCCAGTTTTTCCTTTTTGCTTCACACTTGAATGAAGAACATTTAATCTCAGTTGAAATTCTTCTTTTTTTTTACAGATGCTAAACGATTTATGTTCGGCTGGTACAAAATTAGCACAATCACTTCATGATTCAGTTGCCCAATGCAGATTAACGGGTCAGTGTTTGTCAGGATGGGAGGAATTGACCAGAGCAACAAATGTGGCCAGCAATACTGTCAAAAATCATATTGTCGCATCTCTAAAGGATCACGAGATCCTTGAAAATATTGGCGATAAACACGTAAGAAGAAGTTTCATCAAAAAAAGAAGAAAAAAATTTTGTCAGAATTTTGTTTCTTTTAAAAATGAATAATTTACTTTTAATTGGTATGGATTTTAATTTCAATTTTACTTTTTTAATTTCAATTTCAAAAAATTGAATGGAATAATTTTAATAAAATTTAAACAATTTTGTAAAATTGTGTTTCTGTTGCACATTTATGATTCCTGTGAGGAATTGATTTTATTTCCACTTTGATAACATTCTTCTTTTGATTGTAGGACATACTTCGGGACAATTTGCTGACCTTCATAAATCTTCAGTATCAGTTTTGCGTTGCATGTTGCGAATGTCTCGGTAAGTTTATTCGCTTATATTTTCCCCCCAAATGACATTGAACGAGTCACTAAATAAATTTTATCTGACCTCAATAATCAAGATGCAAATGTCTTCCGAAATATATGCCATACTGTAATTTAATTCACGTTTTGGATTTAATTAAGGTCAGTAGTTTATAATTAAAGATATATGAAGAAAAATAATATTTTAGCAAAGTAAACGTGCTTGTAAAAAAAATTTTTCCATGCATCTTTTTTTTTAAATGACTTGAATGTTCTTTTACAGGTGGAATGGCTGAATGTTCATGCTCGCAGGCAGGAAATGTGGAATGTGATATTGCAGCTCTTCAGCAATGTTTCGAACGTTTGTACAGTTCACCGCCACCTTTAGCTGCATCCGCTCAACAATCTCAGCATAATTGTCATAGATCACCTTTGCCGTATCCTTTATTTCCTCTTCAGGTATTATAGAGAAAAATAAAATTTCAATGAGATAATATTTTTTTAAATTTCGCTTCTAATGGGAAAATTCTAATTCAAGTTTCAGCGAAGATGGTCAGAAACAGCGGCCGCTGAAATGTGCGGTGAAGCTGCGGAAAATACAGTGAGAAGATGGTCCATGCCATGGGATTGTCGACATGTGACGGAATGGTCTCGTCAGGACATGAGGAACAGACTTCGTGTACCTCTTCAGGATCGTAGCAGGTCTACCACACCTGATTCCATTTGGAAATCATCAGCGACAACGACCAGTCAGGATGGTCTTCGTGAAGCTATTCAGCTTCTTTCTTGTAAACCTGGTAATTTGCTTTCAAAAATTGAAAATTTCTATTAATTATAAATTTTAACTTAAAATTGTTTTCGCAAGAGAAATAATTTTTTTTTCAGGCGTTAGACCTGCTAATCAGCTTTCGACATTCGCTGGTCAACACATTCCGGGTGTAACACTGACCACTTGTACCTATGAAGCGAGTTACGAGAATTCAATTTGGCCCGATTCGAGGAGAATGGGCTCTGATCATTCTGATGGTAGGATTTGATTTTTTTCAAATATTCTTCTTTGACTATTGTTAATAATGATTTCAATTATTTCAGAACACAGTGGAGGAGACAGTAAAGATAGTATTCACTCTCACAGCGATTACAGTTGTCATCGAGAATCTGACACTGGTGATTAACATTTTCACATTTTAGTTTTATTTATTTATTTCAGAAACGTACTAGTTTTAGTTTTTAGTTAAAATTTTCAATTAATTTAATTTAATTTATTAATTTCATTTAAATAAGAAGAGTTTAACTTATAATTTAAATTATTAACAACTTTTTCGTATTTTTTTTCAGGAACCGCAGATGTTTTGCCTTCACGGAAAAGCAGCTCTTCTACAGATTCTTGTATATCTGCTCATAGTCGTTCGGGTTCAGAAAGTGCTGGTGCTGGGGTAAATGTTAAAAATAAATTTTTATTAAAAACTCTTTCGGAAAGAATTAAATTTAAAATGAGTCGAATTTTAATTACAGGAATGTGCAAGATCACAATTATATTCAATGTGGAGTGGAGGTGATTTTATAAAACTACCAGAAAGTACAGAAATTCGTGACGAACATCCACCTGTTTAAAAAAAAAAGGAAGGAAAAAATTATTAAACGGAATTTCATTAGTAACTCCAATAAATATGGAATATGAATAAAATGTGCAATATAAGAAAAATGGGAAATCGAAGAAACATAAATGCCAAAGAAGTTACTCCAATATACAACAATATAAGCAAACGCTCCAATCAAGGAATAAATGCTCACGATTAAAAAGTATGTATATTAAAATACCAAAGACTTTAAACAAAACCAAAACTTTATAACGTATGGAAATGTTTAAAGTTTTTAATTTTTATAATTTTTTAAATTAACGATTTTCTAATTCATAATTTTCTCTTACAAGAGTTTTTTAATTTTTCATGTTTAAAAAAATCTCTTCTAAGAAAAATATTTTTTGCCTTTGGTCGAAAAGGTATTTTAAATGAGCTTTACAATTCAAAACAATAATTATACTTAATTAGACCAATTTTTTTTTAATTTTTCAATTAAGGAATATTGAAGTAATTCCTTAGTTAAAAAATAAATAATTCCTTAATTTATAATTAATTTATTTGTTCAATGAAGAAGTAGGCTAAAAATTAAGTAGCAAAAAAGTTGTATTATTGAAAAGAATTAAGGACCAAAATTTTATTGTTGGATGTAGTTAAATTTGACAATTAGTCAAAATAATTATAAATTTATTAGGATAAAGAAAAAATCGGCCAAGCTAGATTTTTGTCAAGTAAACTTAATTGAAAACATAAATAATTAGCGAAATATGTAGCAAATTAGTTAAATTGTGAACTTAAGCTTTTCGCTATTAAAAAAAAAGAAAACGACTGAGATGAAAGAAACTTAAGATTTTCAAAAGTATATAATGATTCCGTAACTTTTGATAGAATTTGCTCAGGTAGCAAATTCATATTTAATCGTATATAGAATGGTTTTAATAGCCACAAAGAACGTCTTTTTTACTCTAAAAGATGACCCAAAAAAAAATTGCTTTCAGCAAAAAAAGAAAAATAAAAAAGAGAATTCAAAGAAATCAAATTTAATTTCAATCAAAAGCAATTAAATGAAAATTTTTTTCTAATTTAAGAAAATTTTTTCATCAAATTTTTAATTATTCATCAAAATAATTTTTAAATAAAAAAAAACACATTTTTCTGATCAAAGGTAACAAAAAATGTTTTGAATCAAACAAAATTTTTTAATCAAAAAAGCACTTTTTCAAACAAAGAACAATGTTTTGAGTAAAAAAGAAAACAATAAAAAAACAAATTAAATGTATTAAAGTAAAATTGAAATTATATTATATAAATAAAATAAATAATATAATTGAATATATTTTTAAAAATTGAAATTATTATTTTTAATAAAGAAAATATTTACTCGAAAGCAATTTTAATAAAAGTCATTTAGAGTCGAACTGTAAAATGTCTCAAATATTTAAGCGAATGATGAATTAATGTGTGATTGTGAAATTGTTAATTAAGAACGATTGTTTTCACTTTTGGCCGAGCCAATTGTTTGAAAAAAAAATCTCTTCCATCAACACATTTGATAATCATATAAAATTAAAAAAAGCTGTCTAACAGCTTTCATAGATAAGAATTTGTATAATTACATAGATTTTTAATCATCAATATAGTTAAACTCGAATGGTGAAAATCTCAATTTCTAAAAGAATTGCATTTACTACTTTATATAGAAAGGCAGGCCTCATATAAATGTTCCATACATGTGTATATGTATGCTTCTGTAAATGTGTTTATACGACTGCATTGTGACGTTTAGTAAACACTAACTTTTACGATCTTCGATTTTTCTCTCTTTCTCTCTCTCTTTCTCTCTTTTTCATTTTTCAATCACCCGAAAGCGTGACTTTTTGACAAAACATTTCTATTATTCTTCCTAATTTATTTTAATTCCAAAATTGTTCATTTACATTTCATTCATCACAATTTAAATTTTCAACTTTTCAATTTCCTAAAGTTATCTTTTTTTCCTCGAAGGGAATTCTTTTTTTAAATATTCGTAAATTTTTTTTTCTTTTAACACTAACGCTTAAAATACTTTATTACTTTTATTTATATTTTAACTATTATTAATATAAATTATTGAATTTAAAATATTTCTTTCGAGAAACAAGAAAAGTGTCATATGTACAATTTTTTATTTTATTTTTTTTTATGGCACAGTGCGATAATTGTGTATTTTGCTCTTAAATATCATCGTATGGAAAAATACATGTAATGTTGCCTTAGATATTAAACATAATCATGAAAAAATATACGAAACTAACTAATGCACAATAAAAGTGATCCTTAAGAATCGTTAAGTCTGGCCCTCCACACATTTTTTTTTGTTCGTTGTTTTCTTAAGTTATTGTCATGATTGACTCGTTTTCAAAATAATTTACAAAAATTTGTTTTGATTTTTTGTTCTTTCTATATTTTTTGTTTCGTCGAAACTTCGTCAAGTTTTAAAAAAATATATTCTAAAAATGAATCTCAAACCAAAATCCAGCTTCGTTTTGATTCACTGACAATTAGTTTTTTTTTATTCACTGATTATCTTCTAATCGAAAGTTTACCTTTGTCCGAATTAAATGTAAAATTCTTTTACATTTAACTCTTTTTTTAAAATAATTTGTTCGTTCTATAATACTTAAAATTATAAGATTAAATTAAAAAAAAAATTCCCGCTGAAGTGAAATTTTCATTAAATTCCAAAACAGGTGGGAAAAATTTTGTTTTCTTTAATCGCGTTCATCCTCATTGATTTCTTCCTCCTGTCCATAGTCGTCATACTGATCCTTGAGATCGTCATCTTCTTTATCGAGGGGACAGTGAAGGCATCGCGATTCATTAATTCCATAATTGATACAGGTGTCTCCTATGCATTCGCAGCATCCATCGTGAAACCATCGAAAGCTCGTTGCTCCCATACTTTGACATGAGGCTTTACATTTATTCCAGGAATTGCATTGTGCCATATAGGCAACTGTACAATTCACTGTCACCGTATTCGGTTTTTGGGGATGCTTGCTTTCTGTATCGACGGATTCTATAAGAAAAAATGGAAAATTAAAATTGAATATTCATGATGAAAAAAGAGAAAAAAAAATAATAGAAATTTTTGTCGAAAGAAATAATTCTTTTTAAGAAAAACTACTCACTCATATAGTATTTCGGCTCGTAATCTTGTTTCGATTTAAACATAGAGACATTAAAATCTACTGGAAATGTATAAGTGATCCATCGTTTGTGTGGATCGGGATCTGCTGTGAGGGCGAGGAAAAGTCCCGGAACTGGTTCACAAAATTCCTCGACGTGAGATTTTTTGCTGAGAGGATTGTCTGTTACGTTCGGTTTTGGACAGAGATCTATAAAAATTATTATTTATTAAAAAAAACAATATTTTAAGGGAAAAAATAAAAAAACAGTAAAAATTACAAATATTAATTTAGTTATTTATTAATAATAGACTTACCAACGCAAGAACAGCATTCATCATAAAGATGGCTTAAACAATTAAAGCATTCCTTGCAGCAGGTACAGGTTACTAAATCACACTTGCAACTTCCTGTGAGCATACATTTACTAACTACACTGGCGCAAATTGCCTCATTACAAGCCTTCGAAAAGCTCGTTATTGCTAAAAAGACAATTGTCACTGTTCCCAGTCCAATTATTAATCGTGTCCTCGTCATTTTTCACCTGAAACTTAAAAAAAAAAACAATCATCAATTTCAATAAAGAAATAAAAACAATCAATTTCATTAAAATTGAAAAATAATTCCAAACAATGTTTCTCTTGAGAAAAATTATCATTCGAATGAAAGTCCAGAGAGCAATATATATAATATTTTGTCATGTAATATTGTAACTTTATTAAAACGCGCTTAATTAAATCCATGATCTATTAATACCGTCCACAACCACATCCTACGTTATTTAAATTAAATTATTATTGGAAAGGAAAATCACAACGACCTGCAATTTTTTTGCTTCTATTTTTATAATTTGCTTTCTAAAAAAAAGAAACTGTTTGCGATATTTCTTTATTAATTAAAAAAAATCCCATTTGGATCAAATAATAGAGAAGATAATAATAAAAAATTGGGAATATTTTTTAGAATATTTTGGAAAAGATTCGCGTGTAAATTAGAATTTTTTTTTTTTTTGCAATTTTGAAATGATAAAATTAATATTGAATGAAATCAATATAAGATTAGATATAGAGGCGATTTGAGGATAGTGTAAAAATCTCGACAGGATTGAAATGTAGTTGGTTGTCAGCCAGGGACAAGCGTTTGCACAGCCTCGCCTCATTCTGCCCTCAGGCAATTGAATAACTTTAAACAACAGAGACTTAACATTCACCAATTATTTACACGTGGCTTTACACTTGCTTCATACCATGATATTTTTTCATTCCTATAAAACCACATAAACCATCAATATTCATTTTCAGAGTTCTTAAAATTTTGAGGCAAACATTTTTTCTTCTTTCACTTTTTAATAAAAATTAATTCCTAATTAATTATATTCAGGGAAAAAATTTTTTCACTCATTGATATTTCAAGAATAAACATATGAAAATTTTCCAAGGGTAAAAAAAATGTTTTGCCAAAATTTTGTAATTTCAATTTGTAACTATTATTCAAAATCTATATTGAGACGTGCCTTTTCTATCGAGTAATGTCAACAAAGCTCGTATGCTAATTTCGCGAGTCAACATTATAGATTTTCAAGATGAAAATGAAACGCAAATGATTTTAGCTTGTTTTATAATTTTCCCCTCTATTTGCGTTTTAAAGAGGGAAGAAAATTTTTTTCGCTACGATGATGGAAAATTTGCCTTTACTATTTGGAATTATTTTTCTTTGTTTTAGAATCTGGCGTCGCGAACTAGAAAATATATTAAATTTGTATAAAAATTTATCTCTCGATCATCATTAATTATTATTCTCGCAGAAAGCGTTATAATTCCAAAGTTTATTGAATATGAAATATTTACCTGACTCTCTCTCTCTCTCTTCCTCTCTCTCTCTCTCCCTTTGCCCCCTTCACAAAAGAGTATTTCCACGCACGTATGGCGGTTCCCTTTACGCCGGAGAAACTATTTTAAGAGCGTGGCAACCGGTTCCAGTTGCCATAGGACACATTTCGATGTTGAATTTTTATTATTCAGAAAAAAATGATCCAAAATATAGTTGTGTAGATTTTAGAGAAATAATCACTTAAAGATTCTGGATCCTCTCTCTCCTCTCGTACGGATCTCTTCTGGAGAACGCACAATCGATTTCTGAAAGGTGACGTAGTTTCACTTGGTTTCTGTTCTTTTTCTCAAGTATAGAAAAAGAAAAAAAAAGAGGAAAATTTCGTTTCACAATCAATTAAAATTACCTCTTGGGTATTTTTAAATAGATTTTTTTAGAAATTTTCGATTTATTTCGATTTCGCGGGAAGAAAATGAACAGGATCGAGGAGAGCGACTCTCTTGGACTGAATTAAGGAAGAACGTGGAGCTAGGGCCCATGAAGAGGAATGAGGAGTAGGAGAAGGAGAGCTGAGAGGAAGAGGAGGTGGTTTCTGCTGCTGTTTCTGCCCGTGATCTCTGCAATTCTTGGGGGGGAAGGAGAAACTTAGCTATCAAGAGAGGTAGAACTGCCTGAGACAGGTTTTCGATTTTTTCCAGCTTTTTGTCTTTACCTGCGGTACTGCTGCTGTTGCTGTTGCAGTTATGCTTCCCGTCGAAACCCCCCCGAGCGAGAGTCTTTCGTCACCCTCAGGATCAAAAATCACCACAGGAATTCAATATAATGTAAAAATCTTGAAATTTCTTCGTTTCCGCCGGAACTGAAAAAAAATAAAGAACTTTAGAAAAGCAATTAAAATATATATAGAAAAATATTTAGGAAATGGAAATTAAAATGAAAAATGTTGGGAAAAAGAAAATTAAAAAATTAAATAAAATTAATTAAATCTAATCATATTCGTTAATATTTAATTTTTTTATTATTATTTATTTGCTCATCTGGAGTTAGAATGTGAATGGAAGAAGAATTGAGCGTTTACAAACCTCTCATTTACCTCCTACTGCAATCAACGACATTTAAGTCGTTTAAAGCACTAAGTTGCTTCCGCTATTATCACGCGTGCCGTGTCTCCAAGTATTGTTTTCTCAATATATTACCAGTTCCAAACCAATTATAATAGTTATCTGGATATTTTTTCCTCTTCTTCATCAAATCCTCTTAATTAAAGATTTATCTGTAAAAAAAATACCACATATTAATGATTTTCGTAAATAATTTTCACAAATATTTTTATAAATTAATAACATCTTTTTTACAAGTATTTAAAAAAGGATTTTTTTCAATAAAAATTTTTTTTAAATATTAAAAAAAAAATATGTGTAATTTCTATTGTTTAAATTCGATTTTCAATTTTATTTGCGATTTAGTCGTAATCGTGACATTTAAATATTAACTCTTTGGAGAAAAAAAAAAAAAGCAGGAAGGATATATGTGTTTACAAAAGTTTGCTCCAAGGGAGGTCGTTAGCGAGAAAAAAAAATTAACCATTTGTCCAAATCCTGAGTCAGAGATGGGTCAATCAGATAATGAGAATATTTTGCCGGTTGGAGCATTGTTTAAATGTAACTGGTCCAAGAGAGGCTGTAGACACAGGTATATATATTCGTCCTAATGACTACAGAACGCGTGGAATCCACTTTGCTTTCAACCGCCCACCTTGAAGAAGGTAAAAATCCAAAAGTACCAATTTTGTTTAGGGTCGAGCGGAAACGATGGAATGTCTAAATCATATAAGTGGTCCACCGGTCACAAAACCAGGCGCAGAGAAAAATTAATATTTTCGCTATTTTTTCTTTTCTAATTCAAATTTTCCAGAAAAAAAAAATTATACTTTTTTTAAGAAGGCGATTTCTTTTGTAAAATAAATAAAATATTTCCTAAACAAAATTCATTTGCAAATAAATAAAAAAACGAAAAATAGGCTGAAGAGACTAAATAAATAGTTAATAGATCAAATCAACAGTGAATAAAAAAATAAATAATAAAACTGAATGAACAGAAAATGAACTATGTAAATAAAAAATTAATTTATAAATAAAACTAAACAAACAAAAAATCTGCTTCATAAATACTTAATAAATAATAAAAATAAAACAAATAATTGAAAACTTAGTGTTAGGGAAATATTTTATTATTTGTGTATATTAATATTAGACTTCCTGATTTGAAATCTGTGAAATACAATATGTACTAAGAAAAGACGTAAAATTAATATTTCTTAAGTTTGGAAAATATTGGTACAAATTCTAAGAAACTTTGGCTCTCATCCAGTAATAACATACACAACAATTACAATTTCAATAAATAAATGTATAATTTTGAATGAGAACAAGCAGTAAGGAAGTAAAGTATATGTACCTTTCACCCATATCCATAAATTTACTTTTAAAAATATAAATGATGAATCTTTTATAACAAATTAAAACAAATAATTAAACAAATAATATATTACCTGATTTTTTAATGTGTTCGTTCAATAAACTTTTTGTAATAATATAAAATGCCATCAAAGGCTATATGTCCTCAATTAAAAAGTGAATAAATTTCCATTTAAGGAGAAATACTCCAATTGTCTTAAATATTATTCTAATTAAAATAATAAAATACTGCACTAATAGATTTATAAAACATCGATATTTCGTCAATTATTAGCATATTTTGTTGATATTTCGTCACTTTTTTTTATCCGTGATTAATACTTTGTTTACATTTTTCTAACCTAAAAAAAATGTGTTGACAACTGTCAGTAATTTTCGGTTTTTTAAATTTTCTTTTTCGGAAATTTTCCGCTAGGAGTAGTACTAAAGCGCGCGAATTAGTTTAAAAATATTAATTTCATTTTACATTTTTAATATTCAAATAGTATTTAAGAAAAAAATTATAAAAATCAAAGAGATTGTTTGAAAGATATTTTAGTCAATATTTATAATTTATTACAAAAGACTGTAAATAATAATTAAAGAAAATATGCAGTGCAATTACCGACGATGAAGAATGTAGCAAATATTAGAAATTACTTTTAGGTTAATACACCAGATGGGGCATATGATCCACTTCCGGTTTATTTAATTGTTTTCTCATTTTCTGTCATTTCTTCATTTTACCCGGTGAACTAACCTTTATTTTCCATTGTTATCGAAATACGTTAACGTTATACGTTTTTTTCTTATGTATTGATACACACATACATATAAGAGCATAAAAACACAATTTGTACTTTTGTAGTTAATATTTACTTCTATTTTTCATAAATAAAAAGTATTAAAGTCGAAATTTTTGCGTATTCTAAATACATAAACACGTTTGAAGGTTACTTTAAAAAGTTGATAATCGTCAGAAATCGTATAACTAAATTTGTGATTTGAAAAAATTAAAATAGAGGTTAACAGTCTCGTGGATTGTTCCGGAAATTTCTTATTTATTTTGAGAAATATAATGTACTGAACATATATTTTTTTAAAAATGTTGGGATTAATTTGCTCTGGGCGTTTGGTAAGTACAACATTTATAATTTTGTTATTAGAGTATTTAAAACACTTTAACGATTTCAATAAATTAATTAATTTGGTTGTGTATAAATCTAATTTTTCGTAAAACTGTAAAAAAGAAACTGTCAGATTTATTTGATCTTTATTTTTCAAAAAAACGGATTTTTTAAATTAAAATTTCGAATTTGAATAAAAAGGTGAACTGTACATTTAAATTTAGCATTTTATTGCATAAATGACAGTTAAAATTTGCATTTAAAGTTAAAACAATGATTGTTTAAATAAATATTAAGTATAAATTCGTTAAAAAGTATTTTATTTACAGGTCCAAACTAATTTCGAACAAGTGTCTGAGACAAAGTTACTATTCACTGTTCCGGAAGCTGATGATATTAATCATATCGTCTTATTTCTTGTAGGAACTATTCCATTCCCGGATAACATGGCTGGAGCTGGTAAATACATTAAATTTTTTATTATTTATATTAAATAAATACTAAAAAAAAAAGGAAATGATTAAACAATTGATAAATTATAAATTCTTTTTCTAGTTTACTTCAGTTGGCCTGATTCAAATGCTCCTCCTAATTGGCAATTTTTAGGATATATTTCCAATTCAAAGCCCTCAGCAATTTTCAAAATATCCAACTTAAAGAAAAATGATGAATTCGAAAATCAGAATTTAAGTATTTTTGGAATGGGCAAAATTTCTCACGTTGCACAAGTTGGAATTTCCGTTGAACCATTGGCGGCAGTTGAACAACAAGCAGCTGCACTTACCGCTCAACAGACAAATACGTTTATTGAATTCGCTCAAAAAGCATTGTCAAACTTTGTAAATTATGTCTCAAGTTTCTCAGTAACACAAAGTCAAATGCTTCCAAATTTAAGCGAGAATTACGTTCCACTTTCAACAATTCAAACATGGTACGAAAGGTTCGAAAGAAGATTGCAGCAAAATCCAAATTTTTGGAAAATATAACTAAAATGCATTTTACTTACAAGAAATGGAATCAGTTGCTAATATGTTTACATTTACGAGGATGAATAAAAAATTCAGTGATTGTAATTAATCTAACTGATTTCAATGGATTTACATACTGTCTTGATTATACTGGAATGGTATATTTAAACAATTTGTCATATTTTATATTACTGGATAATAAATGTAAGTTTTCATTTATAAATTATTTTAAGAAATTTTTTTTTTTTGCACGTTTAGGAAAGAAAATACCTGATTTTGACCAATGACAAAAAATTGCTTTAATTAAATTTTATTACAATGTGTAAAATTTATAAATAACTAAACATTACGAAATTTATACTGACTCCTCCTGTTCGAATTTGGGATATTTTTGTTCGACCTCCTTCCAAGTGATTTTTCCATTCGAGAGATCTCTCACAACTCCCGGCAATACGTCCAACTGAAAGGAAAAAGAAAATTACGTTAAGTATTTTTAATTTTTATCGCATTTTTCCATTATTAATAATAATAATACTTACGTTTATTCTAACTTGCTTCATTGAATCTCGTTCTCTCAATGTTGCACTATGAGGCGTTTTAAAAGTATCAAAGTCAATTGTAATTCCAAATGGAATTGCAATTTCATCGGTTCTCGAATACCTGCGTCCAATACTGCCCGAGGAGTCATCGACTTTATGTGACACGTCATGATTCGTCAGATCACGAGCTAAGAAAATTGAATGGAAAATTAATAACCAAATTTTAAAAAAAGCCAAATAGATTACAATACTTACATAAATTTTTCACAAATGGATCGAATTCTGCATTATTTCCAAGAGGCAAAACGGAACATTTCAGAGGTGCAACAACAGGCTGAAGACTGAAATAACTTCTCTGCTCGTCACCTTCTCTTAATTTGAAACTGTGCTCGAAAATTGCGTACATCACGCGACCAACGCCAAATGATGGTTCAATAACCGATGGTGTTATTTCCTCGACGTGAACCATTTTCTGATAGCGTTTCACCCCCACCATTTCTTCTCTAAGCTCACACGATGCACCATCCGTCAATTTTAAATCAAACGAGCCCTTCGCTTTGAAATCGGCTTCCATTGAATCAATATCAGCTTCCGATAAGAGAGCAAGAGCGGCTAAAATTTCCTTAGCGTCTTTCTTGAACGTCTTGCCAATTATGCCTCGATTTGGTGCCGCTTCCACCACATTAATTTGCTTCGGCTCTGACAATTTCTTCTCAGCGACCAATTTCACACCCGACGATTTTGTATGTTGAGTGAGATCGTACGCCGATCTATCGGCACAACCAACGCATTCAATCCAACCGTACGACGTCAAACATTCGGCGTCCCAACAATCGCAGGCATAATGCGCCATTTCATTTCCCATGTGCTGACGGAAACGAAGTTTCAAAGGATCGACGCCAATTTTCAACAGGAATAATTGTATTCTCGCCATAAAATAGCCGAGTGTTTGATTTGCCACAAGACCAGTTGCTACTGCTTTTCCAATTGTTACCGTCTCCGCTGATTTGCCATCCATTTGATTGCAAGCGGAATACAATAGCATTGGCGTATCTTTCACGTTCTCGAATTTCGGATGATTTTTGTCCTCCGGATCGCAGAAATGCTCAATTTCCGCCATTGTGAATTCCCTCACTCGAATCAAGCCCGATCTGCAAATAATATATTCGTTAAAAAAATAACATATGAAAAAGGAAAAAATTAATAAATGTTTCCATTACCTTGGAGATATTTCGTTACGGAAAGCATTGCCAATTTGAGCAGCAGCAAATGGAAGTTTCTTTTGATTGAATTCTAATAATCTTTTGAAATTGACAAAAATTCCTTGCGCTGTTTCAGGTCTCAAAAATCCCTTCACAAGCCCAGTGGGACCAATTTGTGTTCCGAACATGAGATTAAATTCCACTGG
Source organism: Leptopilina clavipes (assembly GCA_001855655.1). Lineage (NCBI taxonomy): Eukaryota > Metazoa > Arthropoda > Insecta > Hymenoptera > Figitidae > Leptopilina > Leptopilina clavipes. The sequence continues at coordinate 58,946 of JUFY01033366.1, forward strand.
ATCGGTTAATTCATTTCCAGATATTGGCGATTTCATGTCAAATTTTCGCAAGATTGTTGTCATTTCACTTTTGTTCATGCCATCAAGTTTAATGATAATGTCAGTGCATTCTTCTTTTACGGCTGCTGAGCATTTCTTGTCAGAGGACACTTTTTCTAAATGATTTTTTATTAAATGATCTAATCGGAAACATTCGCCATTTTTTACGTCCTTTACCATTAAATCCGCGAATCTGTCAACGTGACCAGAGGCTTTTAATACAGGTTCCGGTGTCAGAATTGAACAATCAACCTCCAACATTTGCTCCTCGAGGATAAAAAATTTTCTCCATTCACTGAGAATATTTGCCTTCAATGAACAGCCCATTGGACCAAAGTCATATAATCCGGTAATTCCACCGTAAATTGCAAACGATTGATCGTAGAAAAATCGTCGTTTTAGTAAATCTTCCATACGACCTCTGTCGAAACATGCCGCATCGGGAATTAACGAAAGCTCCTTGTCTTCTAGTAATTTTTTACGAATCTTCAATTCAGCTACTGCTTTTTTAATATCAATCTCCGGTGCTCCATCGGCCTTCAATTGACGCACTTTATCTCCCTACAGAAAATTATTATTACATTCTCATTGTTTTGGAGTACATAATAAATAAAACAAACTTACAAAAAGAATACAAGAAAGATCAAGTATAAAAAACTTAATTTTTAGTATTTATTTTAGTTGAATAAAAAACCAAGAAGTTAAAATATGGAAAAGGGTATTTAACACAAGTAAAGAGTAAAGCCCATATGGCATACTCACTTGTTCTTTGACATTAGCACGATACGAGGCCAATTCATCTTCAATTTTCGGATCTGTCATATTGACAGGAAAGTGTAACTTTTCTTTGTTCGATTTTTTGGTAATTACATATGATAAATATTGTTTTGCGGTAATTAAAGGCGACTTTCTTAATTGTTGTAGCAAGTACACGTGCCTTACAGCGTCAGCGCTACAATGCTTTTGTAATCTCCATGAGAGTTGCACACTACTCCAAAAAATCTGCATTCGCAAATATTTAATAACTGACAGCACTTATATGCCTAACAAATTCAACTTATTGCATTACTTTAAAAATATTCAACAAGTTCTCGTACATAAACAATATTAATAATTCTATTTTCTAATTAAAAACAATTTTTTTATTGTTTTATATCTTGAACATAACCTAAAAATACATTTTTAACCTCCTGCTGTGAAAGGTGCGTGAACCAAGGATAACGTGATAAGGAAGAATGCAACTCCTTTGAGGTATTTAACACTCAGCGACATCTTTAATGATTTTTTTTGACAATACTTTTTGACACTTTTTGATTGTTTTAATTACTTTTTACTCTCAAAAAAAGATAAATTTTTTATTTGTATTTTTCAGATTTGTCTCTATTATCATTGAGAATTTAAGGTAATTAATCTATTTTGGTATTATGTAAAAATCGTAAAAATTCAGCAGTCGATAAGAAAGTTATCATTAAACTTCAACTTCGAAAATAATGAAAGGTTATGTTTTTCAATTATTAAATAAATGATTTTTGAAATTTTGAAGGTCAATTACATTGTTTATTGCATTTTTATGTACTTATTGCTAATTTTAATTATTATCCACATGTGCAATAAATAGGGAGCGCTGTCATCGCGTGACAGAGTGTCGCGTGTTGCCACATCACCATCGTTTAAATGAACATTTAAGCAATGTTCTACACAACGTAGATCGCGCTCCAGCTTAAAAAATAGTACTTCATTGGAAATACACGGCGATCTTGAGTGCATCGACAATTTCATTTTTCTCCAACATGTTGTCACATTATTAAGTTTTCAACTAGGATTTTCACTGTAAACGTACAACAAAGGCGTACAATTTTGATAAAAATCGGTCTCGTGACTGATATCATTAGAAATTTCTCAATTTTCGACTATAAAAATATTCCCGACGCACCATGAGCACACCGCAGGTAGTCTCCCGTAAAATTGGGATCGTTAAGCAGGTGAGTACGTGTTTAGATTTTTCAAGAAATCATCAAAGAAATTCAATTATTTGTTATCTCTTTTTAAAAACAAATCAAATTTGAATCCATCTTTCCAATTTGTAATTTAACATTGTAGAAAAATATAAAAGGAGAGAATTTTCTAATACTTGCAACCGCACATATGGTAAAAGTATTTCTCCCCTAAATGTTGTTTGATGTTTATAGAATCTTGATTTTGTACTTTTTTTATCATTACACAGTCTTTGTGTTAAACTCATATTCACCGTTATCTTCATGTTTCATATTTTTATTGATACTTTGTGTGTAAAAAGTTTTGCGGTTAACGAGAAAGAGAAAATAAATTCTCGATTTATCCAGATATTGTTCCCTATAAGAATCTATTTATAGGAAGCGAAACGTTTGATAATTTAATTTTTTTTATTTCTGTTTTTAATTAGATTGTTTCTGGCGATACGATTACGATTCGAGACGAACCAAAGGATGGACCACCACCGGAGAAAACAATATGTCTTTCGAATATTATTGCTCCGAAATTAGGTCGCAGAGCTATTGGAAAGTGAGTATTATCAAATTGAATATTTATATTTGCCAAATTGGAAAAATATTCATAGTTTGAAAATTTAATTTTTCAGCTCTGAAGAAACGAAAGATGAACCGTATGCTTGGGAAGCGAGGGAATTTCTTCGTAATAAATTGATTGGAGAATATGTGACATTCGTGGAAGAAAAGACGATAAATAACAGAACGTACGGCAATGTTTGGCTGGGAAGAGGTAATAGATCCTGTATTTAAAAATTTTTTTCGTTTGTTTAATTTTGATTTTTTTTTTGTTAATCAGATACAAGTGGACCAAGTGTAGCCGAGCAACTCGTATCTGAAGGACTCGTAAACGTGAAATCTGATACTCGCAATGTCACCCCAGAATTGCAACGGTTACAGGATTTGGAAAATTCCGCTAAATCCGCTGGTAAGGGAAAATGGCCAAATCCATCATCTTTGGCCCATGTGAGGGACATCAAGTGGACTATTGAGAGTCCTCGATCTCTGGTTGAGCGTTTAGGTGGAAAACGTGTCAAAGCTGTCATTGAACATGTTCGTGATGGTTCAACAGTTCGCGCTTTCCTCTTGCCCGACTTTTACTACGTGACTTTGGAAATGGCAGGAATTCGTTGTCCAAAACTTGATGCTGAAAGTGAGGAAAAATCATTGGCAAAGGAAGCTCAATATGTCACTGAATCAAAACTTCTACAAAGACAAGTGGAAATAATACTCTATTCGGTGAATAGTAATAATTTTGTCGGTAGAATTATTCATCCAAAGGGTGATATTGCCGAATTTCTTTTGAGTTTTGGTTATGCTGAATGTGTTAGTTGGTCGATGAATAATCAAATGAAGGCTGACGTTTTAAAACAATATCAGAGCGCTGAAAAGGCGGCCAAGGATAAGCAATTGCGCAGGTGGAAAAATTATAAGCCACCTAGCGTGAGTACAGAACTCATGGAATTCAGTGGTATTGTTACGGAAATTGCCAACGCCGATGCAATCCTTGTGAAATTACAAACGGGCGATACGAAAAAAGTCTTTCTCAGCAGTATTAGGCCACCACCGCGCGACAAGAAATTCCAAAACGAAGATGGAACTGTTACAAAACCGAAAGACTTCCGACCACTTTATGATGTACCATGGATGTTCGAGGCACGTGAATTTCTACGAAAAAAACTCATTAGCAAATTGGTGAAGGTGTCTGTCGATTATATTCAACCGGCGAAGGACAATTTCCCAGAGAAAACCTGTTGTACGGTGACAATTGGAAAAGTGTAAGTTTTCCCCCCCAAAAAAAAATTGAAACTATTTCTCTGCTAAATATACAATAATTTTAATTAAAAATTAATTTACAGAAACATTGCCGAGATGATGGTGTCAAAGGGTCTTGCGACAGTGGTGAAATATCGACAGAACGACGATCAGCGCTCGATTCACTACAGTGAATTGTTGGCCGCCGAGAGTAAAGCCGAAAAATCGCAGTATGGTCTTCATGCGAAAAAAGATGTACCAATGCAGAGAATACGTGACGTCTCGACAGATCCCGCAGCCGCTAAATCACATCTACAATCATTGAAGCGAGCTCGTGAAATAAAAGCCGTGGTGGAATTTGTCACGAGTGGATCACGCCTTAAACTTTTTGTACCTAAGGAATATTGTCTCATTACATTCTTATTGGCTGGTGTGAAAGCTCCACGTGCGCCACGCATTATTCCCGGTTCGGGAAGCGGTGAAGGCGAACCATTCGGTGAGGAGGCTCTCAAATTCACAAGGGAGCACTGTCTACAAAAAGATGTTGACATTCAAGTCGAGAATATGGAATCAAAGGGCAGTGGTTTCATCGGTTGGTTGTTTGTCGACGGTGTCAATTTGTCCGTCGCTCTTGTCGAAGAGGGTCTTGCCACTGTTTCCACATTCATGGAGCAGGGAGAACATTACAAGATTCTCAAGGCCGCTGAGGAGAGGGCCAAGGCTAAGAAATTGAATGTGAGTTAATTTTTCAATCTATGATTGTTGAAAATTTTAAATTTAGAATAATTTCGAATTTCAATTGTTTCTTTGCTTTTAGATTTGGAAAGACTATGTAAAAATCGAAGTGGAGACTGAGAAAGTTGAGGAGGATAATAAAGTGGTGGAGAGAAAGATTAATTATCACGAGGTGGTTGTTTCGGAAATTACCGAGGATCTTCATTTTTATGCGCAAAATGTCGATCAACGTAATTTGTACGAGGGATTAATTGCGCGATTACGTCAGGAATTGACGGAAAATCCACCACTGCCGGGCGCTTATAATCCACGAAGAGGTGACATGGCCGCTGCTAAATTCACCGAAGACGATCAATGGTATCGTGTGAAAATTGAAAAACTCTCCGGTCCGAATGTTAATGTATTTTACATTGATTATGGTAATCGAGAAACATTGAACGTCACTCGTGTCGCCGCTTTACCACCTGGATTCTCCAGCGATCGACCTTTTGCCTCTGAATACATGCTTGCTTGCGTAAAACTCCCGCAAGATGTAAGTTCTTATTTTTACCTTCTCTATTATTTTTTTTCCTCTCTAATTAGTCAAAACTAAATAGTGTAATTTTCAATGAATGTTTCGAAAATAATTATCAATTTTGCTTTAAGAATGACTACAAGAAAATGGCGATTGACGCCTTCCGAGAAGACGTCGTGACAGGAAAAACTCTACTATTGAATGTTGAATTCAAAGTAAATAATTTGCCAGCAGCAACATTGGTCGACTCGACAACTAATGAAGACATTGGCAAAGGACTAATCGCCTATGGCTTTTTGATTGTCGAAAAGAGTCGAGACAGAAGACTCAAAAAATTGGTATGCTTTTAAAAAAATTGTTAACGTTTTATAAATTGTTTTATTTACTTAAATTAATCTGTTATTTTTTCTATTTTTAATTCGAAACTTTTTTTTTATCAAATTCTAGATGGAAGACTATAAAGCAGCTGAAGACGAGGCAAAGAAGGGTCGCATGAATATTTGGGAATATGGTGACATCACTGAAGACGACGCCAAAGAATTTGGCGTTGGTCGCTAAAAAATATCATTGAATTTATTTGAAAGAAAAAACAAAAAAATGGGGTTTTACATGGTCAGACTGTCTAGTTGTTTAAATCAACAAATTTATAACACTGAGCGCTGTCCAAGAAAAAAAAATGAACAGAATTGACAGGCGGTTTTTTTTTTTGTTAAAAACCTTTTTCTTAGTACATTTTACAGTGAAAGGCATAATAGAGAGAGAAATATGAAACATTATTGTGTCAATATAATTAACCATAGCGCGCCATACAAAAATCTTTCTAACTATATTTCTTTATAAGAATGTTATATATATACGAGTTGATTTTACAATTCTCGAAAAAAATCACGAAAATTGAAAATTTATTCAACTTTGTTGATAAGTGTTTTTGATTTTACAATTCTACAAGAAAAAAAAAATCACGTATTATTGAAAATTTATTCAACTTTTTGTTGATAAGTTTGCAAATTTTTCTTCTCTTTCTCTCGCTCGTTAGTTCCTTTAAAAAAAAATGCATAATTTATTTGTGATTTTACTTCCTTGTTTTTTTTAATCCGCAAATACAAATATAATTATTGCGGTATTTCGGTTGTTCGTTTCTTTTTTTTTTTAATGTAGTACACAACTGAAAATTATGTTTATATAAAAAAAAGAAGAAAGTATATAGAATTTTTTATATTTGCCAATTTTATCAGTAATATTTTGCTGAAGAATGAATAAATTTTCAAATGAATATTAAATTTGTATATTCAATTGTTACTTATAATGAAAAGTGACGAAAAATTGGGATGAATTTTTTTTGTCATATAATTCCATGATTTTTATTTAATCGGGAGAAAAAAAACAGTTAATCCGGGGGTTATGTGCCAAAATGTATATTATATATATTTTTTTCTTAATTGAAAAAGTAATAATCGAAACTGTTAATTTTAGTTAAAAAAATAATGTCATCAAGTAGTTGTTTTTTGTTATAGTAATTAAATCGACTCATTTTACCTGAAGGCTGAATTTAATCATCACTTGATATTACATTTAGAATTAATTAAAAAAAAAAAAAAAA
>JUFY01033366.1:65632-97574 GCA_001855655.1 Leptopilina clavipes
AAAAAAAAAAAAAAAAAAATGTTTACGAATTTTTATCAAAATAATTCGTGTGGTCAAACGAATGGGTTCATTTTATTTTCAACGTTCGTGGAATATTGGTTTCGTCTCTGTAATGTTTTCTTTTATTGTAAAAAATATAATATTATATTTTTCACAAAATTTGTTGACATAATTTAGGAAATATTCATTTCCTGTTTTTATTCATATAATCTCCGGTTTAGCGAATAATGCGATTTTTCTTTTAATCAATTTTAAATAATAATTTTATTAATTAAAATCTTTTAGTTTTCTATATATAGATGATATAATGTTGCCACAATACTTAATCATTTTTTTAGTGCAAAAAAATACATATGTATATTTAATTGAAAGTAAAAATCGAGGTAAAAACTTTTTCATATGAGCCAACACAATATTTATTCAATGTTATATATTATAAAAATATTTGCGATTCAATCTTATATAAAATCTGGTATCATATAGTTGTAATTTCAAATCTCTGTTGTACTTGTAAATATTTGCAAAAAACAAAAATTTTATATATTCAAACAAACAAAAATATTGTAATTATAAAATTTAAATTTTATGGTTCAATTTCAAAATTTCTGATTGCATTTAAAAATTAAAATTTTAAATATAACTTTTCTCAAAATAAAATTTCTTCAATGAATAATGAAAGTCTTCCCATTGACTTCATTAAGAAAACTAATTTCATAAAAATGTATTTTAATTTTTAAATTTTGTGATTTAAGTAGTTTTCAACTTTTTGGGTTCATAAATCCATGTAAGACTTTTAAAAAATACTTCTGCCAAAAATTTGAAAAAAGAGGAAAAAAGAAAATCGTTAAATTGCTAACTGATTTATGGAAGTTCACGAAACGCACCCTTTTTGAAGGCAATAGATTGTCAAAATTAAAACGTTTATTAATAGAGAAAAAAAGGTGCTAATTTTAACATCTATATATTTTCTGATGCAAAATAATAATAATAATACTATGTTACGACATCGTTGCGCTCTTGCATTATTCAACAAGACTACCGATGTAGACGACCAATTAGTGTGCAGAAATTTATTCTAATGTTCCATGAAAAATATCATCTGGAAACATTTTTTGAAAATAATGTAAGAGAATAAACGGATGTTAACGTTTTTGACTTGTTGAGAATATTGTACATTTTTACTAAAAAGAAAAGAAAAAAACATTAATCAATATTATATATCAATGTATAAAAATGATCTCTTAAAATTGTCAGCTGAAAATATCGATAATTATTAATACAATTTTAATCTTTAATGAAAAGATATTTTGTGTAACATAACGATTATATGCTCGCAATTTTAACGATCATTAAGGTATGGATTAATTAAATATAGAAATTAAATTTGCAAATCGTTTCTTTCTTTTTACCATTAATGACATTTCAATTTTTTTATTTTATTAAAAAACTAGATGAAATCACAATTTTATATTTTAAGGCCTTATTTCCTTCTAACTAGACGCTAATTTATATGAAAAAGTAATAAAAAGGCTAAAAAAAGAATTCAATAGACTTGCAAGGCAACAATAGATGTATTAATCTGAAAGGTATAAAATTACCTGTTTTAAATTTCTTCTTTTTTACTATTATTTACAATTATTATTAATTGAATAATTAATTGTTATTATAATATATGGATTTATTACTAGGGTTTGCATTCTTGATGAAATGGTTCCAAGGTACGAAAATCCCTCCAAGTTGGAGGCAAAGCACCGTGCAAATGTAAACCACATCGTTTACACGGTACATTGAATAATGAAATCATACTGTGAAGCCAAGTCTGAAAGAGAAAAAAATTAAAAGTAATAAATAATGTTTTTTGCCGATTTGTATTATCGGTATTCTTTCAGATTTGTAATTACCATAAAAGATCGTAAAGCTAATTCAGGAAGAGCTGGCGAATAAAAATGTAGCATCGCAGCGTGAGCATTTTCAGTGACTTTTCGAAAAACTTTGTAACGAGACTCCGTCCAAAGATCCATCGATTCATTATAGCCTTTAACAACAACCCATTCAACCATTATTCCTTTAAATGCAACAACTGCTTTTAAAATATGTCCCAATGTTATGTGAAGAATTGCATTAGATGCAAACGGTCGTGAAATGGAAAATGTCATATCAGTGAAAAGTCGATCAAATTGTGTTATAACTGAATCAACTTGCCTGTAAAATCACAAATTGATGAAAATTATGATTAATTTATAAATTATGATAATTCACATAATTTATAATTATATTTAAATTCAATTAATATTGAAAGAAATTATGATATTAATGCGCTACATACGGTGGAGATAAATTATGAGTGCTCGTCTGTATTCTACCCCTCTTTCCTCGGCTAGCATTTGTATAGGAACGTTTCAAATTATTTTGACTCAACAAGGACTGGGCAATATTACTGTATTCATGAACCTTATCTGTCCATTTATAACTATTAATTAACGAACTGTAAAGTGCCTGTCTCTCTTGAGTTGTTTCCTGACCAAGAAATGATGTACTTGCCAAATTAAATGGACCTGGTGGTGGATTCAAACTGTTGATAGCCTGTTCAACATCCCTGAAAAATAATAGTTAAAATTTCTAGTAAGTTATTTCATGTGTTTTTATTATATATTTAATTCAATAAATAACGTTTATTTTATAATTATCCATTGTATTCCACATGGTCTTTGAGGTTAGGTTGCACATAACAATCCATAAGTGATTAATTACCTTAAACTAAGTCCCACTGTATTCACTAGTTCTTGAAGTTCGTAAAGATATTTCGTTTCTTTATTTTCTTCTCCATGATCAGCTCTTAAACCATTTGCAAGAGACTCAAAAACTTGACCGACACTTGAGCGAAGAACTTTGACAGTTGTTAACGCAGTTTGAAGTTGTTCCATTTTCTTCGTCTTTCTTTTCCTTTAAACGGAAATTTACCTTACTTGTTGCATTAACACTAACTGCTTTTAAAAATGCACTTTGAGGTAAATAATAAGTTTATTATTAAATAAAAAAATAATAACTGTAGATATTTGACAGCATAGAAAAACGTATACAAACGAAAATTAATCTTGCACGCATGCGCAAATCTGAATATTAGACAAATGAACAAAGCTTTAGTGTTACAATGGATAAACAATTTTTAAAAAAATTTTATTTTTATTACACGCATTAATTATTTTTGTCTAATTTTTAATTTTTAATTAATATAAACATGATTTTGTGATAAAAATTTCTTTATTAATTTGCATATTCTTAAAATCTAATTTGAACGAGTAACACAAGTTTAAGTATAATTTAATTATCAATAACTTCTTGCATTCTGAAACAATCGCTGACAATTTTCCATTTATCGCCTATTGCTGTTATTAAAAAGTTTTGATTAAAGGGTTTTGGTGATTTGTCCTGATATTTTGCCAGACCACTAACCTTTACTAGAAACGTCAATTGATTTGCAACGGCAGGTCCTAAAAATTAAAAAAAGAAAAAAATTTAAATCCTCAAAAAATTAATACAAAATTTGCAAAAATATTTTTATACCAGTAATTGGCTGAGCATCAAGAGTGATAATACTGTGATCCGAAGATGGTAATTCGATCCAAAACTTTTGAATTGCATCTTTTCCATCGACTCCATTTCCATTCCATATCATCGTAGCAGTATCGAGATAAAGTTTTGAAATAAGCTATAAATTATAATATAATTAATTAGCCTTTCATTTCTCCCTTTTTGAATTTTTATAATAATAATAATAATAATAATAATAACAATAATAATGTAAAATCTAGACATAAAACTTACATGTCTTCGTTTATCTAAACTTTCATAGTAAACTTTTGTGAATTCCTCAGCTGTTCTGCAAGCTTGATCAATTTTTTCTCTTAATTCCTGGAATAATAAAATATTAACTAACTATTATCTAGAAATAAATGTATATATTCATTATTAATAAACATGAATTGACATAAATACACATAGTTAACATTTTTTTAGGTTAGGTTTACAATATTTCAAGTTTTAGATAATATTGTAGAGTAAATTTTTTTTTATAATATTAACTTACATCTTCCATTTTTATTTAATAATAATTAAAGTTATCAAAAGAATTAAAACAATTGATATAATATTTTGTCAACAGAATTGAATACCGGTTGTTTACTTATTGTTTATACGCACGTCGCACTGTAAAAACAACATGAACATTTGCGCCATTTTTAAATGGCCTTAACTGTGTGGAAACAACAGGGGTTCTACTGTACATTTTCTGCCATCTTAAAATGTGAGAGAAGCTTAATAGCCAGTTAGAGAAACTAGAAAAAGTGTAAAATCCCTAGTTAGTTATAATTCTCAAATGTTTTTTCTTTACTGTGAAATATGCATGCATGCGTGAGAGAAACGTAAAACATCACGAATTATCAGCTGATAAGTAAATAATAATGCATACTTTATTTATGTTTACATTTGACATTTGACAGATGAAGTGTAAAGAATTCAAGTGTCAGTAGTTGTTCAAACACATTTATAAAATGATGATTGTGACTTTTCTTCACTGTATAATGAAATAATATTATCCAAAGTTTTTAGTATTTGATAAGCTGTTTAAAAGGATAGTGGGGGAAACTAGAAAATAATCAACAAAATAAAGTGCCGTTATACAGTCTCATTCAACTGCCACTGTTTTACGACCACGTATACCTATTCAGAAATAGTTTTATTAAATCTATCGAGTTAGACGCGTGCGTGAAATTAAACACGTAGGAGCAAGGAAAACTTTTCCTTTTCATCATCATTTCTCCTACAATATTCAAGTTAAACCAGTGTCACGATAATTTCTAAAAAAATAAGCAAACTTTCACCTGCACATCCTGTAGTTACAGGATAATTTTCAATGGTGTATAATCAATGATATTTTATTCTTTTTACCAGTGTTATTGTTGCTACAATGATTTCTCTTGACATTATGTCAAATTCTGTTTTAATTGTCCTGTTATTGTCTACTGTAGCACAATGTAATTATTTCGGGACCAACACCGTTAAAAATAGTCAGTGTTTTTGTCAGGTACGAAAAATTATTTGTTCAAATACTACAATTAATTTTATTAATTGATTAATAAATCATAACCTAAAAAATAAAAGTATTCATGACAACAAATTCAAAAATCCTTTTAATAATAATTATAATTTCTAGGTTTTTTTTCTTGTAGAATATTTTAATTTTTAAGAAGATTCACTAGTGCTAAATTCAATTTATTGGTTTTTGAATAAAATTTAGAAGTTAAAATAAGTTAGTATTGTATTTTCTCAAAGATGTTTAACTTGATAAATATATTTTGTTTATTTTTAGCGCATTTTTTAAACTATAGGTCACTGAAAAATCAATTTTTTCTATCGACTTGTATTCTTTTTAAATCGGAATTTTTTTTAGTCAGTTTTTGCCAATTTACAAATATTATAATGTAAATGTTAGCTTATTTGAATCCAATTTACATGAACTATGAATATTAGGGTAACATTTTTTCTTTTTCTTTTATTATTACGAAGTTTAACGTAATTTTTCCTTATTTGTGCTTTATCTTTTCTATTTTTAAAAAATGCTTCAAGGTTTCATTTTATCGAAAACTTTTAACTTAATTCTTGTTTTTAAATATTATAAATGATAATAAATTAAAAGACACAAGTAATTGACAATAATTTTGATTATATTTCCAGCTTGAAGGATCCATTGATGACTGCAGTTGTACAGTTGATACAGTGGATTATTTTAATAATATGAAAATTTATCCCAGACTTCAAAGTCTTCTTGTCCGGGATTATTTTCGATTTTATAAAGTCAATTTAAAGCAAGCGTGTCCTTTTTGGGCAGATGACAGCAAATGTGCTATTTTCCATTGCCACGTTCAACCTTGTCAAGACGTAAGTTTCTTTTTCAATAATTGAATAATAAGGAAAATTATTAATTTTTCGATTAATGAATAAGGAACAGCTGTTACAATAAAACAATTTGAATTCATTCTTTTTTTGTATAAATGAATAATAATTTTAATCTCAAACGATATAATACATTATTTATATGAGAAGAATGTAAAAAAATTTGGTTATCGTTTATTAAAATGAATCATCAGTCTAATTAGTTTCAATATTAAAAAGCTGTCACGTTTAAATGAATATTTCGATTTCTATCTATAACTCTTATCTTCCCTCGCGACTGTAATTTGAAAACTCGAACATGATATAAATAATAATTTTAATTATGCATTTTTAACGTGACAATTTTGTTGAAAGATAACACAAAATATTGACTTTTTTTAAACAGACTGTAATTTTTAATTTAAATAACTTTATCGAGAAGTAAAATATTTTTTTCAAACTCGACAATTTTGCCTATATAATAATTTTAAATACAATTATATTATTTGTATTATTATTTTTATATTTGAATATTATATTTTACCAAAAAAAAAATTTGCAGGAGGATATTCCAGTTGGTTTGAAAGGTGAAAATCCGCATAATGTTCATTTGAACGAGAGTCCTGTTGAAAAATACAAAGCGGAATCACAACTTACAAATTGTCAACAAACGGCTAAAGATCATAATGCTGAATTAGGTTATTTAAATACTACAATTAGGTAAATTGTCAATTTATTCTTTAGAATTTAGATTCAAAGAATCTATTTTCATATAAATTTGCAATAAATTATTTCATTTATGAAACGTTTTTTTGTAGTTCTGAAAATTACAAAGAATTTGAACGATGGAAGAAACATGATAATGCTCAAGATAATTTCTGTATAAAAGAAGAGAAACCAGGAGAATATGTTGATTTATTACTAAATCCAGAGAGATATACAGGATATAAAGGACCCAGCGCTCACAGAATATGGCGGAGTATCTATATGGAAAATTGTTTCAGGTATAAATAATCAACTTTCAAAAAATTGTAATTAAATAAATATTTCAATATTTATCTAAATTTTTTTCAAATTTCAGGCCTGAGAATTCGCCTCAGATTTTTATTCAAGCTTCCAAAATCAATGGTAACTGTTTTGATTTAAATATTTTATTCTTTACTTTTTGAACATTTTTTTTTAATTATTAATTAAAAGTTCATAATAAAACGTGAATTTGTTACTTTTGCAGGAATGTGCTTAGAAAAACGAGCATTCTATAGAGCAATTTCAGGCTTGCATGCAAGTATTAATATTCATTTGTGCGCAAAGTCATTATTGTCAGCTCAAGGTGGTTTGACAGTTGTCTCGCCTGATGGACGTTGGGGACGAAATTTAGAAGAGTTACAAGAAAGATTCTCACCTGAAATGACAAGAGGCGAGGGTCCAAATTGGCTTAAGAATTTATATTTTCTCTATTTACTTGAATTGCGAGCTTTGGCAAAAGCTGCGCCTTATTTGTACAGTGAAGAATACTACACCGGAAGTGATGACGAGGATAAGGACACTAGACTCGCTGTTAAGGATATTTTGAACGTTGTTGAGTAAGTTTTCATTGTATTAACAAAATAAAAAAAAATCGATTAAAGAGAAAAATTATAATTTTATATTATTATATTTTATATTATTAATGTTTAATTTTGATATCCGTTTTTTTCAGATCGTTTCCTAATCATTTCAATGAAAGTGTCATGTTTAATGGCGGTGTTCAGGCTCAAGTATTAAAAGAAGAATTTAGACAACATTTTATAAATATTTCCCGTATAATGGATTGTGTGGGATGTGAAAAATGTAAATTATGGGGCAAATTGCAAGTGCAAGGAGTTGGAACGGCGCTCAAAATTCTTTTCTCAGGAAAATTTGATAAATGGGAACACACTGTGAATGCTTACAATAAAAGGCATTTTTATTTGGAAAGAAGTGAAGTTGTCGCTCTTTTTAATGGCTTTGGAAGGTGAGTTTCGGAAATTTTCAAAACTTTCAAAAAAATATTTTTTATTTATTGTTTAACTTTTACTATTATTTCTACTTATGAAACAAAAAATAAAAAATTCTCCCTTTACAGATTATCAGAAAGCATTTACGAATTAGATCAGTTCCGACAATTGATGGGAACATAGTACTGAATTAGAATCCAAAGGAATTAATACATTCTTTTACAGTACCAGTACATCACATTAGCTTTAAGTATAGACTTTTCTATTCAGATATTAACTGTTTTTATTTTTTACAATTTGATACTTTTATCAGTTTAATGTAAAATCGTAAAGAAAATATCTGCCATGAAATTATTTTTTTACTCTGCTGCTGTCTTAAATTCAGAATAAGTTTTTCTTTTTCTTTTAAACAAGAGGAACTATTTAATTTTCAATAGATGTAGAAATTTATTATTTGTACAGTTTTTTTTTATTTTAGTAATTTTAAAATCATATTTCGTGGTAGAATTTTAAGTACGAATTATCCTCGCCGACATCCAACTTTGTCTGTGATAAAAGATATCCTTGTTATTAAATAAGCTATATTTGCACTTTTTGGTCTTCGAGTTGTCAGCACGAAGGATCATTTAATGATTACTTTAAATACACCTTTTTTTATAAACTTTAAAGACTCGAGAGAAAGTATGGTCTGGTGTATGTAAAAAAAATGATAATATGTATATTCTATATATATATATTTTTTATTCGATCTTTATACTTCCACTATGAAATGTTTTTAAATTTCACGAAAAGTTTAAAAATAGTATTGATAGTAATGAATTAATATAATAATATTGATGATAATTTAATTCAATAATGTTGTATTAATTTGTCTTTTAAAATTTTTTTTTTTAATATTACTCATTAAATGAAAGTGAAATTTTCCATTTAGCAATGAGTCGCAAAAAAATTTAATATTTAAGTCTTCATTTAGTGCGAATAATGACCTATACAGATATTATTATTTAATTAATAGTTTTAACTAAAACAAAATTTTGTAAACTTTAATGTGTAATATAATTTATAAGTTAGTAGAATTTTTAATATTTGATGTCAGATAGATTTTAATGTATTTACAAAAAAAAAAAAAATATTACTGTCTTCAGTAATTACTTCCAATTATAATTTTATTTATAATGCACTATTTACTGCGATTTTTTTTAATAGGTATGAAAATTGTTATTTTATTTGAATTTTAGGTGTATTTTATTAATTTTTATGTTCAATGTCAACAAATCAGATTATTGTATTATGCGTGAAGTATATTTATATTATTTTCTTACACTTCGATAATTTGATAGAAGTGATCATTTCAAGTCTGTATTTTATTCAAAAAAAAAAAGAAGAATATACAAGAAACTATAAAAATGTTTAATGTTTATTGAATTTCTAAAATAAAAAAATAAAAAATAGAAAAAATCCAATTTGGTTGAAGAAAATTCTATTTACATTTTCTAATAATCGTCCTTTAAATTTGAAAATTTTTTTAATTGGTGAATAAAGATTTGCGGAGATAAAAAATAATATCATCATATTTGAAACATTATATTATATTTCACTATAGAGACGAGTTTTTCATTGTGATAAACAATAAGTAATTATATAATAAATCTATTTACAATGATTTTAAAAAAATTCTAATAGGCAGGTAATCTCTCGTGTGCTGGTAATGGTTTATATCCAGGTTTTGGAATAAAATCTGACTTTGGAGGAATCATTGCAGCTGCTACAAATCTTCCTTCTGCTGCCAAAAAATTATAAGTCGACACGGCATGCTTTATGGGAAGAATTTCTCCATTTATGTTTGATTTTTTTAACCACTGACGAAGATCTTTTAAAAATGGTGCATGCGGAGGATAATTCATGTCTAAGCTCAGAATTAATAAATCTAATTTTGGTTCCAATACGTTAAATAAACATAAATTTTCTTCATTCATATCTGATGATCTTTCTATATTCCAACTGAGAAACATCCGTGGAAAAATGATCATTGGACCGATAACATTAATTGAGGGGCCAATATTAAAACCCACCTGAAATAGAATATTTTTTTTTTTTGTAATGTCACCTATAATTTATGAATCTTAAAAGAAAAAAATTAATTAAACTCGTCAATTTTTAATACTAACTTCAGAGAAACCATTTATTATAAAACCATTAGTCATGTCTTTATTGATAATTGTCATTGTTGTCTTCCCTTGATCGAAAGGCTCACATTTTCGTATTGCCGAAGAATGAAAACACCTGAACAGAGAATTTTTATATAATTTATAAAAAAAATATTGAATTTTAAACGAGAAATATATCCTTTATAGTACAATTTTATATATAGAAAAATCTATTATTGAATATATTTTTCATTTTAAAATAAAAAATACAAAAACCATAAACTGACCTTTTAATTGTAGAATTAAATTGAAAAAGTTTTCTAATTGAACTTGTCATTGTTTCTTTGTAAATTAATTATAAACGGAAATAATATTTATAAATGTTTTTTGCCATTTATAACAAAAATCTTGATTTTATTTATAACAATAATAAGAAAATTCACTGCATGTTATTAATATAACCTCTCTTTTGTGCAGACATGTAAACAATTAGAAACTTCTATAGTGGTGAGGGTGGTTCAATTTTTGAAGCAAGTGCTATTTCCAAAAATGACCACCACGGACAAGTTAAGAGAGCATGTGCTAACGTCACACGCTCCCTCGGTAAAAGCAACTTCTGTAATACGTAATAAACGTAAAAGTACAGTTTTCTAGTTTCCCAATCCTGGCTGAGCGGGAGTAGGAAGTCGGTTTCTCTTTCGTCCGCCATTGCTAGGGAGTTAACTTCGGTACTAGACACAGCTTTTTCCCTTTCCTCGTGAAAAAAAACTATTTTAGTGATTTCGTGTTACTATTTTTTCAATTTTTCCCGTATTGGATTCATTTTGAATGTGGCAATGATAATGGAAGAAATAGAAGAAGACAAGTATATTGAGGTAGATAATAAAACAATTATTTTGCATACCAGTCCAGAGTTGCCAAGACTAACGCCTACCGGAAAAATAAGCTATGCAAAAACTCGTGTTTATACACAACGTTATCGAAAAGAATGGGAGCAAACTACTGATTTTAGAGGTATTTAATATTTTATTTTTTAATCAGTTTTTCTTAAAAAAAGACTATTACCCTTTTTTCAATATGTACTTCTTTTCATTGTTGTGAAAGTATACAAGTGTGTATGTAAACGTGTTCATTTTCCACATTTAAAGATTCTATTTCTATACGCATGCGCAACAGTTTCGCGCCAAATATGAAGTTACTAGATTTTGCAATTACACGAGATAACAAGGAATTTCAATTTTCAGCAAAGATTTGTCACTATAAGTTTATTAATTATTAATGTGTATTACATCTTTGTTAACAAATGAATAATATTTTCAGAAAAGGGAAATTAAAATCTCAAGTTTCATTTTTTTACAAGTTATTTTTTTAATCGAATAGTTAGGTTAGGTTTAGTTTAATTTTTAATTATTAAGAAAAAAAATACATAAATTTTTTATATCTAAATTTGAAATAATTCTACCATTGTTTATATAAAATTTATATAGTAATTGTAATTTTTAATGAATAATTATTTATATAAATTTTAACGTAAAAAGTTGTTTTGTGTATAAATATTAATAATTTTTTCCTTTTTTTTTCTTCAAGGATGGTTAACGTCTGTTCCTCACGAACCGACAAGGGCTTATTGTAAATATTGTAAAAAAGATTTACACGCACATCGGCTCTCGTTATTAAAACATATGTGTACAATGAAGCATCAAAGATCAGCTTTAATGTACCAAAATTCAATGTCAACCAGAACGAAGGATTTAAGACTCCACGAGGGTGATATGATTGAAGCAGAATATAGTGAAAGTGAAGACAACAGGGTATTTTTTTTATTTTATAATTACTAATAATTAGTTAATAATTAATATTATATTAATTGAATATTAACTTATATTAATTATAATGAATTTAATTATTTTTTACATTTGTAGGAGGAAATCGAAGAACTAGATGAGGATGTAGAATACACTATTGAGGCACTAGAATCGGAAGAAGACATCACTTTTCCTGAACACAAATACGCACGTGATATTAGCAAAGATGTTGATAGTAAAGAACCCTTGAAAGCAATTAAACTAGAAATGATGGTAAATTTTCATTAAAATTAATTGGTTAAACGTTTTCTTAAAATTCATTTTTTTTTTAATTAATTGTTTCTTTTAATGAATTTTATTATATGATTTAGAATCGCAAACGAGATAAATTGGCAGAAGCAATGGCTCATGTTCACGGTGAAGTGTCAGAAGAAAATACAGAACACATACAATTAGATATGGATGTTGTATCAGAAACTGTTGAAACATCCGAATTTGAAGAAATGACTAATGATCAACTAGAGGAAGAAGAAGAACACAATTTAAGTTTTGTGTCATTAAATAATGAGGAAGAGGATTCACAAATGAATGAAGTCGAAGACAGAGAGCAACTAACGGAGCATATTGAATTTGTTGATACGAATTTATTGAAAACATCGACATTAAAGAAACTCAGTGTTCCAATGAGTAATACTATCAAAATTAAACCGAATAATAATAAAACAGTTTTATTATCAACTAGCTCTAGGGGTGTAACATTGGCTCCGGGAAAACTTTCTTCTGGCACGCAATATGTTTTTAGTAATTATAAACCAAAAACAATTGAGACAAAAAAACGGACGACTTTTGTTCCCGTTGCAACGAAAGTGAAAGATTCCATTCAACAGGAAGCGAGCACGAGTCAAACGAAAAAAGTAATTTAATTATATAGTTAATTAAAAATTGTTTTTGTCTGGCAATATTTTTTCTAGATAAATTAATTATAATCAATAGTAAATTATTCATGAGTAATTTTAATTTTTAATTGAAAGACATTTTTGGAATTTTTTGCAAATGTTTTTATTAAACTTTTAACAATTAGATTTTATTTTTTTTTTTAAATAAATTTTTCAGACAATGAAAGGAGTTAAAACTCAGACGCCTATTGTCAAGAAACCAACAATTTCGACGCACGCTTTAGACATGACTAAAGGACTTCCAATCGGAGGCTTACAGGTCAGTCTCTATAAACTTCTGGAAGGAAGATGGACTTTTGTGAACGAATGGTAATTATCTATTGAATAATTCAGTTCTTAGTTGGTGAACAACGAATAAATAAATAATTAATATTATTTTTCGCAGCAATACTTCGCCTGTTGGACGATGTAACGATTTAATTAACAGCGAGAAAAATGTCTTGACCATTGGACGTTATAAACTTCACTTCGATGTGGACAAATATTTTAGTATGAAGAATGTCGAATCTTTATATCCATTCATCGAAATAGTATTTGACGTGAAGAATCCAGTTCTTTCTTATCACATTCCTGTTTTATTGAGTCCCTTTGGTTACACGACTTACCGTGGAATGGACAGATGAGTTTTTTATATCGTATTTTTGTTTACAAACATTTTTTTAATCATTTTTATTTATCAATGTTTTCTTTCAATTTTTTCCATAAAGTTCAAAATTAGTTCATTTCTATTTATTTCCAGTAGAAAATTCAAAATTTAAATAAAGAAATATTTTTTTAATACGAATATTAAAATTTTATATATATATATAAAATAATGAAATATGAATAAATATTTGATTTTTAGTTCTATTCCATTGATTTTTAAATTGAAAAACTGGATATAAATAAATAGAAACATTTTTTTTAAACATTCAATTTTTATTTATTTTTTGTATCAGTTTTATTGTATATTAGAATCGAAAAAATTGAAAGAACTCGAAAGAATATACGTACAAACTTTTTGTTTATTAAATTTCTTAACTATCCAGGAATTATTGAAACCATTTGCAAATTTTGAAACAATTTTCTTGTTGATAATTTTTTTTTTAAAGGCATTTATTTGATGAATATTGTAACTATTAGGAAAAATGATAAATTTTTTTTAGGTAATTTTATTCTGGGTATTTATTATTATTTTGTTGATGTAAATAATTTTGTTTATTTTGAATTTTTAGAAATTTTCACACACAAAAAAATAGTAAGAATTATTTTTTCTTTTTTTTTTTTCTTCATAGAAAATTATAATATGTTTTAATTTAATGAAAAATGATTTAAAAATAGTGTGATAAATATTATCAGTTTAGTGACGTAAGAGTCGCGTGATTTTTCTTTCTACACAATTAGTTTTCACGCCATTCTGTATAGAGAATTGACATTCATTCGTTGGATTTTTTTCTTTGATTAAAATGGTTAGTTTATAATGATACTTTGTGAAGCAAATTATTATTGTTCAATAATTCGTATTATTACTATGAATAATTCATCAGTAATTGATTAAATTGAGCATATTTATTTATATATTTATATATATATCTAAGTTTTAAGTGTCATTTTCAATTTGATATAGTTTTTAAGCCCTTCAATAAATCAGTGTCAAGTGATAAAAAAAACATTTTCATTCGTTTTTTCAAGGAATAATCATATCATTTAAATAATTAATTTTTCAAAAAAATTTTGAATAACCCTTTGAAAAATAGTGTAATATAATGCAATATTCAATTATATTGTAATATTATTATAATGATAATATTATTATTAGGAAATATTATTATAAAAAATATATACATATATATTAGAAAATATTTGTAAATTTGTCTACTATATATTATAGGTGATGTGAAAATTGTATTTTCATTAAGGAATAAATAGACGATTTTTCTAGAAGAATTTTATTCACTTATTGATAGTGACTCATAAACAATGATTTGTGTAGAATGTCCCTCAGAAGCCACCAATCACTTGCCATGTGCTTGACACAAGCAAAGGAAATCCAGCTGCAAATGTGCTAGTGACTTTGTACAAGTTTGTCGACGAGAAATGGTCTCCAATTAATACAAGGTGAAACATTTATTTATCGAAAATAATTAAACCCTTAATTTGATTGACTTTTAATTAATTAAATAAGTCAAAAATTAAATTGAAAATAATTAAATTCATTTATTTGGTAAATAAATTTAATTAAAATTCAGTGAATTTAACGGAATATGATTTATAAATTGATTAAAGTTTACAGTAATCAAAATTGAATTTTTATTTGAATTAATTAAAATTCTAGTTCAATGCACTTTTTCAGAATGACAAATCAAGACGGCCGTTGTAATAATCTCGTGGATTTGGAAAATTTCACCGCTGGACGATACAAAGTTCACTTTTTGGTCTCGCAATATTTCGAGTCGACAAACACAAAATCAATGTATCCTTTTGTTGAAATTGTTTTCGATTTTGATGATCTTTCCGATCACTATCACATCCCCCTTCTTCTCAGTCCCTTCGGTTACTCAACATATAGAGGATCTTAATTTCTTTTTGCATTTAGAATCATTAAACTCCACTCCGCCGGAAATCGTTTTAGTTAAACTAATCAACTAATTAATAAAGGGTCGTAATTAATTTGCATTTTGACGATTTTTCCCAAAAACAATTATTTTCGGGAATTTACGGAATTCGCGGTTAAAAATTGGAATTGGTAGAAAAGATATAATAAATTGAAGGAAAGAATTTTATTGGTAATTTTCAGTAATTCGTTGAGATAATTTAACTTGGTGGGAGATAAGTTCTGTCTTCTTTTTTTCCATTTCCTTTACCGTTGCCTCCAGTTTTACCATTACCGTTCTTTCCATTCCCACTTTTTCCATTACCATTCTTTCCATTTCCAGTTTTACCGTTGTTTCCATTTTTATTTGGTGGCAAATAGGTACTGCCTCCGGGTCCAGTTCCACCTTTACCTGATCCTCCACCTCCGCTGCCTCCTTTGTTTGGTCCTGAGGCTCCACCACCACCTCCTCCTCCTTTGTTCGAACCTCCACTTCCTCCTTTTCCTCCACTACCAGACGAACCTGTTCCAATTTTAAAACTCGCCCGATTTCCGTTTTCATCTGCTTTAAATCTACATTTGGAAAAATATTACATACAATAATTAATCCTTTTTTTAAGGTCAAGGTCAAAGCAAAAAAAAAAAAACGATTTTCGGGTTATAATTTAAAATTTTAGGAACGATTTAAAGAATTTTTCAATTGAAATTTATTCCTTCAATTATTATTTTTTTGTAGATTTAAATGTAAATTTAATGAATTGTATTTTTGACATTTTAGAGTATATAAAAATTGTGGAAAATTAAATAATTAATTTTTCTTTTTTTTCCATGAAAGAAAAAAGGTTGTTTGTGAAAAAAAGAAGTGGTTCTTTGATAGGCAAACGAGGCGTTGACAAAGGAAAAAAAAAGTGAAACTCACTTGACGGAGACGGGAAGACCTTCCGGACTGTTGTACCCTAAACTTCCCTCAACGACGATAATTGTTTCATTCCCTACTTTTTTGAATGAAGTGACTTCTTCCCGTTGCACTCCATCGACGGCATTGTTTCCTGATGATGATGGCTGACTAACGGGAAGTGGAGCTTTCCCAGCGAGAGGCAATGGAAATGCAAGACCCCCGGAACCTCTTGCGAATGGTGGTGCTTTCTGAGTTGGTGACAATACATCCGCCGAACTGCGAGTTAAGATCAAAGAACACAGCACCTAAATATTACACCTTCGTATTACTTCACTTTTTTTTAAAAACTATTATTATTTAAATTTAATTTATTATCCTTAAAGAAATGATAATAATTTTCCCCTTTTGTTTCTTTTTACCAGAAACATTCTTTTAAATTATTATCAAAATTAAAAATAATTTTTCCATCTCTAAAAAAATTCAACATGGTACAAAAATTTATATTTTTTTTATATTTAATTTAATTCTACATTTTGACAACTGTTTTTTTTTATTTAAAGGTCTCGATAAAATCACCACCAAGCACGAACAATGAGAAAATCGCACTGAATATTGAAAAATTGGCTTTCGAGGAGAATTTTTTTTTTTTTTTGAAGAAAAACATACCGTGGATTTGAAAAGGAAACGTGAAATTGGAGATCGTGGCATATTGTGTGAGCACTTAAATTATTTTTAATAATAACACATAACTTAAAGAAGGGAGAAAAGAATTAATTACACTTGGACAAACATCGCGCGATTCGAATGCAATCCTTGAAGAATCTGCCGTTCAGGATTCATGATCTTTTATATATATAGGGTACCGTTTATGTGGACATTTTACCCCCCTCCGGAATCTTTTATTATGGAATAAGGAGGATCGACAACAGGTCACGAATACACGATACACATGTGTCTACACCCTTTGAATCTCACGATCACCATAAATTATTATATACTCGTAAGTTCCCGTTTACAGTCTTCATTGGACATTTTTCATTCGCCATAAGTTTAGGGTATTTTCCCCCCCATTTTCCGTTTCTCTTTTTTTGGGTGAAATTGTTCCTTTGTAATTTAATTTCTTCCTTTGAATTTAAAATGGAGCAAAAAAAAATTGAATTAGGATTTGTTTTCAAATTTGTCACACTGTTTTGAATTTAAAATTTACTTTCTATTTTTCAAAATTTGGAAACGTTCTTGTATCGTCTTCAATTTTATTGGAATCAAATTGTAGTCCCTTTTTTAATTTTGTCCTCATCTTTGAATTTGCATTTGACTATTAATTTGTTTCCGCTTGTAAATTGGATTTCGTCCCTTAGTTTCCGACTCAATTTGAATTCTCTTTCGTTTCTGAATTATTTTTTTAATAATAATTCTAAAATGAATAATTATTTATTTTAGATTCATTTTCTCATTTAGGTTTTCGTTTTAAAATTCTCTATCGTTTCTAAATTATTTTCAAAGAGCTTTCAATTTTTTAAATAAAACTCCGAATTTGGAGAAATAAAAATTTTGAATAAAATTTTTATTTTCTTTTTTCTTTTTATTTTATTCAGTCCAAAAAAAATTGTATGAAGTTGTCCTAAGTGTTTAGATTGGGAAAATATAGTATGTGGGATCCTGTGAACAACTTAATAGAACTTGGAGATAAAAGATCGAAGGATCCTGATTGGTACAAATTGTCCTCATGAATGAATGAGTTTTTTTAATTTATTCAGGTCCTGAATCGCCGGATTGCATAGAGACCCCCCCCTTTTTTTATCCATATATGGTGGCAATTATTTGTTGTGACGCGTTGACACATGAAAATTTATAGACTCCGAATGTAGAGAATCGTCAAAGGCCACCGGCGTCACGAATGATCCGATCATTGGATCATGGTACACAATATGATCTCTTGAACCTTTAATAGGATGCGTTTTCTTTTGCAAAATATATATATGTATATAAACATTTAATACCATACTTTAGAATTTCATGTTCTATTCTCTTCCCTCTTTTTCTCTCTCTGGTACATATGAATGTGTGGGTCTTTGCTGACATTTGTGTCCTTTACCGAACCCACATTCCAAGATCGACGGTAGCGATGCCGACATCATTGGCGCATTCGAATATATCTATTTCCACGAAGGGCATGCCACATAAAATTTTTTAGTTCATCTATATAGTTCTTGATCATTTGCGGATTACTCAAGAATAAACATTTCACGATCATCCTTCCCCCATAGCGTGTTCTCAATTTTCCAAAAAATAAATCTTTTCTTTTTTGATTCTCGACTTTTATGATTTAATCTCGTGCACGGAATATTCTTTTAATTGCATCATTTTCTTTTAATGTCTTATTCGCCTCATACTTGATTTGTGGGTGTTAGATGTGAAAACATTTACCATTCGCAACATTGAGAATAATAATTGTCACTATTTTTTTCCTCTTCTTATTTTCTGTGAAAGTCTTCTTCTTCTTCTTGAAGATTGGCCGATAGGGGAGTCAATTATTGTAAATTATACAATTGCGCTAATGTGACATTTGAATCACGAGAGAATTTTTTTTCCTCTCTTTTTTCGAAAACTGGAAGATAAGGATTTTTAAACTTGTAAAATTGTCTTCTGATAAAGTTCAATTTTTACGGGCGAATTTAGAGGGAAGTTTTGTTTTGTTTTGTGACGAAATATATATTTTATGGATAGTTTTCCCAAGATGATAAATATTATTGATATTTAAATAATTTAATATATCGAATTAAATGCTAATAAAATTCATACTTGATTTACGATTTCCATTATTGTGATAAATGGAAGATTAACAGTTGCACTTTGCTAGATTTCCTTATAAAGCAACCTTAATCTTCATTTTTCTGATTCATGTAATATTTCATCTTAATAACACTCCACTTTGAGAAAAATCAATTTTTCCATAATTTATTACCATGTTTCTTATTGAAAATTATTGACTCAAAATGTATAATATAGAAATTTCAAATTTTTCTAATTTAAAATCTATTAAATTACTTTTGAGACTATTTTCATTTAATTTTTGGCGAATTTTACGATTTTTTTTTCTTCCAAGTTCTTTGAATTGCAAGAATTCCTTTTTGTCTCCCAAGGAATGAAATTAAGTCTTCGCTTGATTTATTGATTCGTGATTCCTTTTAGATTAGTTGCAACAACAAACAAAGGAATTTACTTCTTCACAAGTTTACCAGCAAAGTGTCTTTAAGTGCCCATTCATTAAACGTGGACAATGAAGTATTTCTTTATTTTCAATATATTGCTAATTCACTACTGTTTTTTTTCTTTTCACATTGTATTTCTTCGATGATCTTTAACGAGTTCTTGAAAGAAAAAGAAAACTGATTTCTTCGATGTTCTTCAGAGACTTCTTGATAGAAAAAGAAAACTGATTTCTTCGATGTTCTTCAGAGACTTCTTGATAGAAAAAGAAAACTGATTTCTTCGATGTTCTTCAGTGACTTCTTGAAAGAAAAAGAAAACTGATTTCTTCCATGATCATCAATGACTCCTTGAAAGAAAAAGAAAAAAGAAAATTAAGTGTAACAATTTCAGTGGGAGTTTAAGAAATAACTTTAAAACAGGTATGAATTTTTTTTTAACAAGACATTTAATGTTCGTTTAATATCTGTAAGCTCAGCAGAGTCAACAGTTTGCGTGGGACAGATGTTACAAGATTGTTTTTTTTTTCGTGCATGCGAGTATCCTACCGTTCGTCCGCGGGAACTTAAATTCTAAAAATTAATACAAATCATCGTCATCATACTTTGAAATCATCCTCTCTTTCTCTCTCTCGCTCTCTCTCTCTCACTATCAAACGCTGATCGTCGGCTAAACAAATAAATACATGTCATGATTAACGAGGACTTATTACGAGGACGTATGCACCTGTTTTTTTTTATTTTCTTTATTTCTTCTTTCTTTTTTTCTTCCATCAAAAAAGGAACAAAATTTTCTTCTATTTTTTTCTGTTTCATATATATTTATTTTAAAAAGTTAAAAATCTAACATCGACGTTTTTTTTTTTGTAAATAGAATATAATTCAGATATTGGCGGTAAAAAAATCTTTGATTTTTTCTTTTTTTTTGGATTCTCGTGCTAAAATTCCTTTTGCGACAAGTTGCTTCGTATAAAAAACACAGAGTCATCGAAGATTCGAAAAATGCAAATCGAGCCGATCGAACTTTAAATCCCTAAGTTTAGCGTGAAAAACTTGGGCAAGCGCGTCTTTTTTTTTCTTCCACCCCCTCGATCGGGGGCGAAAGTGACTATTAATTAAATATTTACAATTCTTTTCGTTAATATCTCCTCGTTTATTTGTTTTACATTCAATTTTCATTGTCACATAATACCAGAAATGCAACATTAAATCAAAAAAAAAATTTCCGTTTTAAATTCAAAAATTACAATTTTTTAATTAAAAATCTTGTAAAAATTTACTTGTGTAATTATAATTTTATGTTAATTATAATTTGATTGTAATAAACATTTAATTGTAATTTACAAAATTATTCAATTTTCAGAATAATATAAATCTCAAAATTCGAAAATTATAAATTTTGTAATTTAATCATAAATTCTAAGATTAATAATTTAAAATATAAAATATAAATAATTTTTAAAAATCGATTTAAATCTTCTTATAAGAATTATTCTTAAAAGATATTTTAAAAATCGAAAATTCTTGCGAATTAAAATTTTCTCTACGTATAAATAATTTCTCTTAAATTTATATCAACAATGATAAGTAACTTAAGAGGAGTTTATATTTTAATAATAAATTTAAAAAGCCTTTATTTACGAGTTAAAACACGAGAAAAAAATAAAATTTCTTAACTGCAAATGAAGGCCTGGAAAATTTACTATATATAGTTCAATAATTTAAGAAAACACATTTAAAATACTAATTACAAGAAAAATAGTAAATATACAAACATATAAATTACAAAAATAATTGAAGAACAAATTTCAAAAGCAAGGGGGGTTATAAATTAAAAAGGTTAAAATTAAATAAATAAATTCTCATATTGCTTTGAATTCAGATCGAGAAAAGACATTAATGAAAAGTATTGCACTGCAAAGCGAGATAAAAATTCAGGGTTATCGGGGTTTTTTCCCCCGAAAACTGTCTAAAATTCTATCTATTTTCATTCTTTCTTCTTTTTTTTTTTGTATTTCTACTGGACAGTTGATGACCCAGAGTAAAAACGATTACGGCGAAGTTTTGTTTTTTTTTATCGAAGAATATAAGTGACGATAAAAAAAGGAACTTTTTGGAAATAGGCGAAGAATTGAGTTTTTTTTTTTGAAAAAAAGAACGTTTCATGAACGTTTCTTAATACTCGGAAAAATTTTTGTTTGAAATTGGTATAGATCTCGCTTCTCACCGAATAAGAATTTTCACCACGATTTCTTTTTTTTTTTTTCATATAGTCAGTAAATATTCAGGATTTTACAATTACTTACAATATGTATTTTTTTAGTACATTGACTTGCTACATTGGCCAAAGTGTCCTCGTGATTAAAAGAAATAATAATAATAAAAAAACAAACAAACAAAAAATAAAAAAGACGTCCTATTTTTTTTCTGAAAGGATCTAGACATGTATATAATATATACATATAAGATTCCATACATAAATGTCGCGTACCTGCACATGAAAATCTATTATGAGAAATTCTACTCGAAAAAAAAATAAATAAAGTTTAACGTGCACATTTTTTTTTCTCCTAGATTATTGTGTGAGTGGGTAAAATAATCACAACGAAAACAACTTCTGCTTAAAAATTATGCATTTTACAATTAGTTTGTGCACTAGCAGCAACCGGAAATGAGAGTCTTTAAAAAAAAAAAGAAAAAAAGAAAGAAAGGGTGCAGATAATTCTCTAGCTATTTCGAAGTCTATAGAATTGTCCAAACTCCTTCTCTTTCTTTTTTCGCTTTCTTTTTGTCCCCCATTTACATCACAATTCTCGTGCTCGTTCACGAGAAATTTTCAAAATATTTACAATTTTTGTTTCCGCATCACTTCCAAAATCCTGAATCTTTACGTTCGTTAGCTGCACATCGTGCGAGTGAGTTTTTTTTTCTTCTCTTTTCGAAGATATACGAGCTTTCCAGAATCGCAGAAGAAAATAGACCAAGTCAAATATAAGTTTATTATAGGAAGAAAAAAGTTTTTGTTTGAAAATTTTGAAAATTTTGTTGACTTTGGTATTTTCTTCTGGCTTTTAGTCACGATAATATCTTAACGATAATAACCACGATAATAAAAGCATATTAAGCTAGATAGCTACTATTCTGTATCTACAATATATTTTCAAATATATTTTTTTTTCTTCTCCCGATATCACTTTAAAGAGAGTCTTTTTTTTTCCCCACAGTTTCCATTTTAATTGCTCCATTGGAATCATAATTGATTCTTAAAAATCGACCATTAACAAAGAAATACGAATCAAAAAAAGTGATTCTCTTCTTCATCTTCAATGATTTCTAGTGGAGGAGAAAGATTTCGTGATTTTCAGAGACATTTTTGCGAGTGACGGCGACAGAACGCCGATTAGAACGTCTGCGGTCATGGACCCGGAAGCGATACGCTTTTCATGCCCTCCTTCTTCTTCTCTCTTTCCCCAATCCCCATTGGGGTTTTTTGGTCCTCGCTTTGGAAACTTTTTTTGAGGACGACGAAAGCCTTTTTTTCAGTCTGTCAAAGTCAATCTGGAAAATATACGGCTGCATTTACAATTGACGAAGATTCAAAATTGAATCTCGATTAGAGACGAGTTCGGTGCTTTCATATTATTTTTTTTCTTCTTTAATCTCTCTCCTCGCAATCACGTTACTGGAGAACGCAACATTTGCATTTCGGTTTTTTCTTTAGGGTGACGTGTTCAACTTGCGACGCATCACCGGGACCCTGGGCCGTCAACCTGCCAACTTCCACTGTTGCACTCGTTGTCGAGCCCACCTGCAAAAATTACATCACATTTTTCATTTCTTTTTTTTTGCCATTAAAATTTAACTCGAAATTGTTCGTAAAAATTAATTAATTAATTCTTTTGAGTTGAATTTTTGATTTTAATTGAAAATTGAATTTAAATATCAAAAAAAAAGAAAAAGGAAAAATTTATCAATTGCAACGGAATAAATTTAATTGTTCGTAAAAATAAAAAAAATAAAAAACAGTACTTCCTCAATTTTCGAGTTTGTATGAAAGTCAATTAGGGTTTAAATTGGGATAGGAACCTTCTCGTTGACGGGCTGCTGGTTATTTTTCATGGGAGTGCTGTGAGCGTTTCCATTTCCTTGCCTCGTCGAGTCCAAAAGGGGACTCGTACTCGAGTCATGCTCGTCCTTTCGTCCATCGCATCCTGGCAAGGGCGGCGCATTTTGTCCTGGCGTTGGAGTTATCGGTTTACCACCTTTTATTAATTCCACTATTTCGTCGGCCTCTCTCGACAAGTCCCCATCGGGCCTAAATGGATTGTCCCATCCACTGTCCGTACTGTAAAATCAAAAAAATGTATATATAAATATTTTGCAAAAACAGAAATTTGAAATTTATTGTTCAATATTTCAAAAGGTTGATTCCTTCAGGTGTTTTTTTGGGAAAATTCCAAGTGAATTTGAAGCAAAAATGCAAAATTAGTTACGATAAAAAAATATTTACTTTAACTATTATTTTTTTTCAAGGAAATTGAAATTTTTTTTCGACTTGGACGCGGAAATTTGGTTTTTATCTCAAAATTAACAAATCAATGAGAAGAGTAGTGTTGTGTGAATTCTAAAAAACCGCACCCTGCACATCGACCATGACATTAACTGTGGCATTGAAATGGATCTAATTGCAGGTAATGTATAAATGTTACATATAGTCTACCGATACCTGTTCGAAATCCGTCTTCTATCGACCGTGAAAACCCCCTCGCGCTTTAAATTATCGAATAATTTCCTGGTTTGTCATTACTCTCGATCCCCTTTTCATATTTTAAAAGCAATTTTTTTTCCCCCAACCCAAAAGAGTTGTAATTTAAACGTATAATTTCTTTTTAAAATTACAAAAACAAGCGAATTAATCAATTAAAAAATATAAAACACGTAGCGAAAAAATTCTTGTTTGTTAAAATTTCCAAATTCGTAATTAATTTATTTATTGTAAAATTTTTATTTAAAAATTTTATTAAAAATTTTATTCAATAACAATTTTATAAAATATATGAATTGAATTGAAAAAAAAAATTTTTGAATAAAATTTGGTGGCAATTTTCAAAGAAATGTTGATAATTTTGTCCTTTTTTTTTTTTTTTTTTTTTGAACGAGTTGTTTACAAAATTACTTGTGACTTAACGCATATAGTGAAACTACGTCAGGAGTTATTTTTAGTTTACACTATACATCCTTCTTTTTCATATCTCTGGTATATCAACCTGTAACTCTTTTATTTACTGAACCGAGGTCGAGACATATAGACTCGTCTCTCTATTATAGCTTCAAACATCTGTACAAAAATTTTCTTTATTTATTTTCTCTCTCTCTCTATATATATATATATGTAACGAAATTGACTCTTTTATGTGAATAAATGAGGAAATCTCGAAAAGCCGCACAGAAAAGCTTTTTTTTGCTGAGCAGCCGGAAACATAATCAACAAGACTTCCGATATGATCGCCGCGACTGGTAACGATTCTCTCTCCCTCCTAATTCTATAATTCTCCTGTTTGATAAAATATATATTTTCCTGAAAATTAACTCTCCATTTTTATTATTTATATACAATTTTCCATACTTTAATTTTTAATTAAGTGAAATTTTGTTATAAATTTTTTGTTTTTAACGAAAAAATTGAGCAGTCGTGTTGTAATAGTGTGAAACTTTTCGTAATTTTCCATCTTTTGAAATTAATGACAATTTTTTTCTATATTCAACGAAGATAAGAAACTTGAGGAAAATAAAGAAAATTCTTTATTCTTTTTGGAACGCGGCCAACTTGGTTAACACAAAGTCAGTGCCAAATATTACGAAATAAACGAGAATGAGAATTAAGAATATAAGAAAATCGCGTATATGAAGAAAAATCACATTCTCTCATGTTTGCTTATTGAATCTTCATAAAAGTCATTTAGAAATTTATCTTCTCTTAAAGTCTCAACATAAAGGAAACTTTCAAATAAATCAAAGAAAGGAAAAAAAATAAATTCGAGTCTTGATAAAAATCAACAAAAAAAAAAGAAATATAGAAGAATATAAAAAAATGACTATGAAAAATTATTTATCAAGGAAAATGGAAAAATTTGTAATGATTTCTATATATTAAAAGCCGGTGTCTAATCTTAATAACACAATTTCACGCTCTGTTTCCCAATGAAAATAATTATCCCTCCATCTTTTACATATGTGTTTTAACTTTTAAATAAATTACAATTTAAAACCGAGTGTTGAGTGAAGATAAATAAAATGAGTAACCAACTAATTGCTCCGTCGCGTTTCGTCTATCGGTTTTCGATCTGATATACATGTTGCCTGGAAACGGATATTATATATTTTCTTCAGAATATAATAACCATATATATGCAAAAAAAAAAGAGGTCGAAGACCTGTATCGGTCTGACGAAGCGTTTCGTGATTGGAAATTTTGTCGGATCGCCAAAGCGAATTGAGGTAAGTTGAAAATTTGGGGCAAGATTTTCTTTTTTTTGGAGAGAGAAACAATAGACGAAGGATGAAAAATAAAGAAGTGTCGGAATCGTTCGATGGTACCTCTTGTTGTACGGATATACAACATGTAGGTTTATCGACAAGCAAAAGTCGGATCGATACCAATGACTTTGGATACACTACCCTTATTTTCTCTCTCTATTTCATTCGCTTATCTATGGTCTTTTTCCTCGATATTTCTTCAATCACGTTCTCTTCTCTTTTTTCCGCCTTAGACAAAAGAAAAAAAAATCTACAAACCGTTACTGATATCGGTAAATTATAATTATTATTAATATTAATATTGTTATTAGCATTATTAATAATAATATTAATAATAATATTAATATTGTCATTAATATTAATATTGTTATTAATATTATTAATAATAATAATATTATTATTAATTACTGTTATAAAATTAAATATAAAAATTCCGTTCTAATTTTAATGGAAAGAATTAAAATGTTTGACATTGCAACAATGAATATTTTACTTTAAAATTTACCTTTCATTACAATCCGCGTCCTTTGGTACTTTAATCACGTAATACACGTGACCACCATGACTAGTTGTCATTTTTATTTCGATATTCTTTTTTTTTCTTTTTCTCAACAATATGTCGACTATGTGGAAAAAATCCTTTCCATTATTTTCAATTAGCAGCGAGGGGTCACGATCACTTCACATTGTTTAATTTTTAATTAATAATTAAGTAAAGCGGTACTCTAAAGCGTTTTATTCACATCCTTTTTGATTTTCTCAAGTCTCTCTAGTTCTGTGAAAAGTGACGATCATTTATTTTTTCATGTATAGTTAAATTCAATTTTTTGTTCTTATTTTCCACAATGCTCAAATCACGTTTTTCTTCATTTTTTTTCCTTTAAAGAAAGGAAAATTTTAAGTTTTTGAGTAAAAAATTATAGAATTTAATCGCGTCAAACTATTTTGTTAAGAACCTAACGTGAGTTTCGATATTTTCGAACTGATGCGAACAAAGATTTCGTCACGGTTTCTCGCAGGCATAGAATTTATTTTTAAAATCTGATTCAAAAAAAAAAAAAAAAAAAAAAATTATTTTAACAGAGGGGAGAGAGATGATGTCAGATTCGTTAAAATTTGTTTCTAAATTTTAATTAAAATTTCTTTGCTTTATGGAATTTATTTAATTTCTTTATAATTTATTTTTTAATTTAGTATTTTCTATGTAAATTTAGCTTTTTCTAAGTAATATTTAGTAAAAATAAAATATAACAAAAAAATAGATATATCATTTGAGATCTCTATCATTTTAGCAATAACTAGAAATTAAATTGAGATTTTGAATTTAATTGTCTTGAGTAGATTTTTTCCCATCTGGGCAATTTTATTAAGTTCGTTACGTGTTTATCAGAATTTTATCAAAGCCACAAGGGAATATGTTCCAAGAGAATAAAAATCCTCAGGGAGTCATGAATTTCAGGTTAAAATCATTTCTAGTTAGAAGAGACGTAAGAATCAGTTTTAAAGCAGCCTTGACCCATTTCTTTTTTTCAAATATAAAAAAATTTATTTTTTTCCCCCACCTTTTATATTCGTATCATGAATACATTTCTAAATATTTCATATTGTATAATTACTGTCAGAAATAATTTAAACGATTAATTATTGCTACTCTTTATCAAATGTATCATTTCTTGAAATAATTTGAAATTTCATAAATACAATTATTTATTTGTCTTAATTATAAATATTTAAAAATCGTTAAATTCCAGTAATATTGAATATTCAATTACCTTGATTATTTCCCAAGTATATTGGAATAATTAGGCTAATTGTATATTCAAATGTAGATTGAATACTTTTTTAAAAATAGTAATCAATATAAATAGTTAAAATTATTCCCCTCTGATATTCCGGAAAAAAAATACTTGAAATAATTAAAATGATAAACTTCGCCAATTTCATAAATTAACCCGCCAATCAAATAATGAATCTTTCGGTAAAGCAGTACAAAAGATAATTAATTCAGATAAAGTTATTTAATTTTTTACATTATCTAAGAGTGAAGGAAAATCACATTAGAAAAAAATAAATAAATAAAAAGATTAATTTCCTGAGAATTACTCAATTTTTTTCCTGGAAAAAAAAAATCTAGCTCGAAATGGAAAATACAAGTCTCTGAATGAAAAAGGGAAGATTATTATTTTCTCCCTAGGAAGGGGTCACTGACTTTTAGTTCATAAACAGCGTTTCAGGGTTTATCATCTACTCTTAAAAGATTTTTTTCCAATTTTTTTTTTTTTCGGGAAAAAAAGAAGTTGAAGACTTTAAAGAGCGACGGGATTGGTGGAAAACTCGTTCACACACAGAATAGAAAAATAGGGGTTGACGACAGAAAAACGAGGCTTTCATTCTACTTCCTCCCCTCCTTCAAACGCTTTTACAGTGAAAGACAGAATGAATAGTCACGGTAGACACGCGAGACTGTCATATCGATTAGTCTTTATTTGCCTTTTCCGTACGGCTTCTGTAGTTAATTCTTCTCTTATAATGAATGCACTGGACAGGCTGCGATTTTTGCACTCTTACACCTTCATAACACTCGACAGCTTTAAATTCATATTAAAACGAGGTCACCAGGGAAATTCATTTTCCCCCCCTTTTTTTTACATTTAAATTAATTTTTTTTACGCACAACTTATTTTTATAATTCAAACAAAATTTTATCGTCAAATTTTTATTCAACAAAATCAGGTAAATAAATATTCCCTCAATTAAATATTCGAAAAAATAAATGTCAAATTTTTCCATAACAAATAAAAATTCCCTCAATTATAAATATTCAAAAAAACAAATTCGATTTGAAAGAATGGCAATAAAATTTTTCTATAGCGATAAAGTGATGAAAATTAATTTAATTTAAATGGGTATAAAAATCGTAATACGTATGGTATTAATAATTACAATTTAAAATTAATTTGATCCAAATGAATGACTAAATCAGTGACTCAATTAAAAAATTAAAATATTCGGTAAATATGGAGTAATTTTGAAAATGAGTTTCCCCTGTTTAATGAACTCAAGTGTCGATTCTGTAAATCAGAAGAGGATAAGATCAATCTGATTAATGGGAAGTTATTATCTTGAGATGCATCTTTTACTTGAATGAGCTCTTAGGTTCGGTTTGCTTTTTTTCCACTCTGCATTTATGCGGTAGCAGGAAGATGAGTACAGTAGACGCATTGGAGCGCAACCGATAGTGTCAGTGCTTCCGCGCTTCACGACAAAATCAAACAAACGACGTTATTGTTCTCTCTCTTTCTCTCTCTTAGGCCTAGTCGATGGAAGTTTGCCTCAACGTGAGTTTCAAACCATTCATGCGAGGAGAGTCTGTTAACATCCATCGCTTCCCTCTCAACTAGTTAATTTATCCATCCACATCAGAATACTCTTCGTTGCACTGCTTTGCATTAAAAATTTATCAGCAACCAGCGCCTAAAAAACTCCAATCCACGTTATTTATATAAAAATTTATATTACCTCTAATATAATTTACAATAAGATAAATTTTAATTTTTCCTAATTTTGAAAATTTGTCAAATTAAAAAAAAATGAAAAATTAAAATAAAAAATAAAATGTAGGTAGCATCAAAATTTTTTTCTTTCGAATTGTCAATAATGAAAAATGTAATTGTCAACTCTGGTGTCAAAATCGGAGGAAATGAAAGGCGAAGAAAGAAATAATTAACGAAAATTGTCTTGAATAGAATAAATTTTGATGGAGCATAAAAGGATGCTGCGGATGCATTTCATTTCTCTCTGTCTCTCCTACGGGGTGGATGTTAGGTAGGGCAGTGGCAGAGTATGGGACACAGGAAATAGGTCATGGCTGGTTCACTTCTATAGATGGCGTTCGAAAATATAGGTCAATAGGTAAACTCTGCCCCTGACGCCGTCACTGATTTTTCTTTACATGTATCAATTTCTGTCAACAAAGACAACATAATTCACAATAAGAGGGCTAATAATTAAGGGTGAGAAGAAGAAGAAGAAGAAGAAGAAGAAGAAGAAGAAGAAGAAAAATGAAGAAAAAGAACGCTATGGAAAACCCTTAAAATCTTAAATTATTTTATTCAAAAATCCAATTCTTTTTCTCCCTCGAAAATTATTGTTTGTCTCTACAATATATACATTCAAGGCTGATCATTAAATTTTTTTATTGTCTGGAGATCATCACGGAAAATGCTCTTTTTATATCGATCGTAACTGATAGAGTGCATTAAAGTTTATTTACGTTTCATTCAACATATATAGGAAAGATAAACTCCCGTAAAAAGCGAAATTAGGAGGAAAATAATCGAAAATTCAATATTTTTCTTTTTTTAAATCGAATCAAAAAACTCTTTCATTTATTTCAAACAAATTATAATTTTTTGGTAAACAAATTTGAAATCCGAGTTAATATAGAGGGAAATTCAAAATTCATGAGTTATTAATTTCCAAATTGAATTTTTGATTCAATTTTGATACGAACGAGTTATTTTTGAATTCAACTTTTATATATATAAAAAATTCGATTGAAGATGAATGAGTCAAGAGTGCCGATGAGATTTAACGACTGTTTAAAAATGTAACTGCTTCAAGGAAGGATCATTAATTCATTGGAAATAAAACTTTTCTGTAACTCAATTAATTTTAGTAATAAATGCAGAATTTGCTTAAGTTCAGTAGAATTAATAGTCAGAAGTTACTTGATTTAATTTTTAAAAAATATTCACATTTGTTAAAATTAAAAAGAATTTAATTTGAAATTAAAAAATTTAATTAATTAAAAAATGTATCTGTAATAACATATTTTCGAAAAATCTTTATTTTTTTTTTCTATTCAACGAAACTATTTTCAATGGAATAAAATACAACTGACCTTGTAATTAAAAATTATAATGAGCTGATAAGAAAAATGTTTAATAATAAAGAAGTGTACAAGTGAATACTAATTTTTGATGACGACATTGGTAATGAGTATTTCAATGAGGCGTAATTAGAAGAAGGGCAGTAGGTGATGTTTAAGTACTAACAATAAACGAGGGTGCGTTAAGTCCAGTTGTCCCCGTTATTTTCAGACTTCGAGGTGATGTGTACACCTGAACATTTTAATCAAATTTGCTATTTTTCAAACTAAAAATTCCACCTTGAATTGTTTTTAATTTTTTTTTCTCAATAAAAGTAAAAAAAAAATTATAAAAAAATTGAATTAAATTATTCTGTATTTTTTCTTTTTTTTTAAATAAAAAAAGCTGTCGGGGGAGGTGATTTCTCCGCTTATTTATAAATCGCGGAAGTTGCGATTAGAAAAGGAGAGAGTATTTTTAATTGCCTTGCGGAAAATGAAAGAGAGCCTCCTCGTTCATTGGCAGTCAAAGAACTTGGATCAAGTTTGGACTCTTTCGGGACGAATTTGAACTCAACTAAGGCAGGTCACGGTCCTAGGCGATTCTCATCATAAGAAGAGAAGAGCTATCTTTGGCAAACGCAGTCGACGTCGTCGTCGAGACGTCGCTCTACACTGCTTTAGGAATTTCAATTCTCGTTTATTTTACCCCGCAATATTTTTTATTTTTCCTTTTATTTCCCATACCGCAAATTCCATTCTCTTTGAATCATTCCACAAAATTATCAGAAAATTATACCACGTGAGTGTAATATGTAATTTTTCTTTCTAAAACTGCTAAATTATGAATCCCCCTTCATATTCGCGTTTTTAATTTTATTATAAATTTAATTAAAACTAAATTAAAAAAAAATTGAAATAAAAATAAAATTTCCTCAACTCTACAGTAATAACTCACAATGAAAATTGAAAACAATCCGAAGCACTAAATAATTTTCCCGATTTTCTAGCTCCGTGGCATTGATTTTTGGAAATCCCCCC
>JUFY01033366.1:97594-167794 GCA_001855655.1 Leptopilina clavipes
TTGATACATTATTCAATCAGTTATAATTATAAACTTTCATCAATAAATTCTTTCATTCAACTTTAATATTTAGCAAATTAAATTAAATTTTCATCAGATTCAAATTATTGCTTGTAAATTATTTTCAATTTGTTTCAATTCTAAAGTGAAGTATTTAAATAAAATTGTCAAGGAAAATTTAAAAATAACGTTTTTTTTTGAGCATTGAAGATTGATTGTGGGTTTAAAATTCTCACGTGTGCATTATATCAACGGACATGATATTTGGCACAATTATTGCGAATTTTTTCGAGTGGAAAAAATTCGAATTCTTTCAACATAATGTTTCCGAGGCGGCGGGAAAATGTAAAAATAGGTTTTTTGTAGGACAAAACCGGAAGTTCGAGAAATGCAAGTCGGAGGCCGATAATATGCGTTCACGGTGCAGCCGACAGCACAACTGGTGCTCGGCTGCCGTGTTTCACCAGCGGACTCTGCGCGTCCACCCACGCTATATCGATCTACCCCACCAGGAACGTACAATACGTGACGGTACCGTGACGACATCAAAAGTTGAAACATATATTCTTTTTTTTTTTCTCTATAAAATCCTTTTCTTTCCCTCTTCGATTTTACACATATCAGAATTCGATCTCCTCAAATTCACTTTCACCTATTCAAGATATCCTGCAAATCATAAAATTAGTTAAAAATTTATTGATTGAAGATAAAAATATACTTATTGCAAAAAAGAAAATAATCGACACAGTGGGAAATTTATTCCAAAATGAAGAAAAACAACAATTTTTTCCCCCTGAATTATTGAGGGAAAATTTGACAAGAAAAAATGCGAATTACTCCAAAAATTTTACTGAATGCAATTCAGTAGAAAATTCGTGAACCGAGGAATTGAAAAGATGAATGGTGCTCCTGATTTCCACGATTTTCTCTCATCGAGAATATATTCATCAGGCGAGGGGAAGAAAACAGGATCTTTGTTGAAATATTGTTAACCTTCTCTTCTTTTTGTACCGGTGGGATAAAATTACATTCCCGCTAACGAAAGAGTTTTTTTTGCAGATCTGGAATTAATAGATTGCGATAGAACGTCTTTTTTGTCTTTCATTTTTTCTTTTTCATTTCTAAGTTAAACCGATTGCTCAACATCAGAATGCTTCCTCTTCCTTCTAACACTCTCATCGAGAGTCGATGCGCTGCTACTCCTACTATTATTTCTCTTACATCGCAACAATTTTCTACTAACCAAAATACTCTTCAACATCCACGTAAGCGGTATTATTAATTCAAGGTCTATTCTATTGCAAAATTCATTACCACATTTTCCCGTCCATGCATTTCAATCGCAGCACTGTCTCTCACTTTGGATAAGAGTGAGTGACAGAGAAAAATAAATAAATTCCCAAAAATAAATTCCAAAGTGAAATTTAAAAAATTCACAACGGTTGACAATATTAATTTAGAAAAAAAATACAAACGAACATTTTACAATATTAATTTAAAAATTTTCCTTTTTTATTTTTTGTCTCTTCTTTTGTTCTTACTAATCATTACTTTTACGATTTTTCTAAATTTCGTCGAATGTAATTTTTATTATCAATTATTTTTTATTACTATTATTATTTACTTATTTAATTTTTTAACAAGCGAAACTTTCACTAACAATAAAAGACTTTCACATATAACATAAGGAATAAAATATATATTTTTCTCCATCGTGTTTCACATAACTAAATTAATTCACTGCCAAGAATAAAACTCGCATAGTTCACAAAAAAAAAATCGAAGGGAATTACAGGTGTCATATTTGACAAGAGAGAGAGAGAAATTTGTGACAAATCGGATAAATTTACGAGAGACAGAAAAATAAAGGGAGAAGCGGAATTGGGCTTCCGGTCCATTAAAAAAAAAACTATAGGGGTTCATCACAAGAGTTTGTGTGAAGGGACAATTTCTCAACCAAGGCCTTCATTCGATAATTGACTCATTATTTTTGAACAGCGGATAATAATTTTCAACCTTTAGAGAGTTTGGATTCACGAATTTTAATTGACACTTTAGAGATCGTAAATTCAATATAGTGTTAAACTTGAAGTGTGACTTTAATTGATGGCGAATGCGCTTGAAATCCCCTACACAGACAAACGCGCGAAAATCTTTCAAGTGAAATTCCTTCAAAAGTTCTCAACTTGAAAAAATTTTATTGACCTTTTTAAAAATTCGTTTTTCAAAATTTATTGCTTTTTTCAACTCACGATGAAATTAAATCCAGCGAATAAAAAATTTTTTCTTTGAAGGAATTAACCTACTAATTTGAATTTGAATTTTAAATCATATTAGAAGAGTTGAAACTAATTTTCATCTCTCTCTCAAGTAGATTTATCGAAAGAATATTCAATTTACCTGATTTGTGTGTGATAAGTGGGGGTGGTGTGCTCGGTGTGTGTTGTTAAAAGTTCCACAGGACTCGCGGCCATGATATCAATCAGGTGTCCTGTTGAAGGGCCAATTGGATCCAACAAAAGGACTCCAGGCGTTGCAGGTGAGGGCTGTGTTCCCAATAATGAAACTCGCACTTTTTCTCGACCCTCGCTGAAAAATAGACAA
Source organism: Leptopilina clavipes (assembly GCA_001855655.1). Taxonomy (NCBI): domain Eukaryota; kingdom Metazoa; phylum Arthropoda; class Insecta; order Hymenoptera; family Figitidae; genus Leptopilina; species Leptopilina clavipes. The sequence continues at coordinate 100,199 of JUFY01033366.1, forward strand.
ACACCATCAGTAAATCAATCGCTATTCAGAAAAAATAGCAAATAATAATAATAATAATAATAATAATAATAATAATAATAATAATAATAAAAATAATAGCAAATAGGTAAATGAAATAAAAAATCGAAAAAAACCTAAAGAAAAATTTATCAGGTAAGAAATTTTCCAATAATACGGTAACAGTTTTTATGGTAAATTTTATGTTAAAAAGAAAGAAGTATTTTAAATATTAGGGAAATATTTTATATAGTTGGATGTCGAAGAATTCTGGGGCATATTGAAAATTTGCATTTTAAAGGGAAAAAAAATTCCATCTGCGGAAATAACTTTTGAAGTGAAATGATAGCCATAGGCAACAGACGTCTTGGTCTCTCTCTCTCTCTTTGGAGGAACTTTTTATTGGAAGCATATTGCAAATATATTTAAAAAAGAAACCAAACAAACGAGGGGCATCGATTCTAGCGTCGAGGCGCCATATAATTTTTTTCCTCTTCCTAAAATATTTTCAAAAAAAATTCCTTATTGCCTTCGATATTCGAAATCTTTCCAAAGCCAATTGACCCCAAGAAAAACTAAATCCACTTTCGATTTCAAATATCATTCAAAGAATCAAAAGTGACATATTTTTTAATTTTTATAAAGTTGAAATACTTGAAATTCAAACATGATAAAATAAATACCAAAAAATAAATAATTTACAACAAAAATGTAAAATTTTTTCAAATTTTCAAATTTTAAAAGCAAAATTACTTAATAAGCATGGAATCCAATTATATATAACGGTACAAAAGGGGATGTCGTTCCTTGAATGAAAACTTGCTCGTAAATAGTTTTTTTCTTTTTTTTTCTTGTCAAAGGGTAAAAAAGGACGAGAGGGCAATATTTAACTATTCGACTTGAACCTCATGGCCACGCCCTTTCGCGTGCAAATTGCTACAAGAGCTATTTACCCCATACACGCACATTGTACGAAAAAAATAGAAATAAGAAAACAAAAAAAAAAAACTGTAACTACACCTGTAAGAAGTTATTAGTGTTCGCATTAGCAGGCAATTAAATTCGCAATGCAAGAGAATCGTCCAAGGGAAAGTGATAATTCATTCCAATGTGGGGAAGTATTTTGTATTTAGCGCGTGACGCGCGTCAGTGAAAAGGAAAGAAATGTCCGAATCGCATTAATTTTTTTCACCCTTAAAAAAATTATTATTAACATAAATGCGAGAAATTAAATATTAATATAATATTAATTATCTACATTATAGAAAAACTATCCCTTGAGTCGAAATTTACTTCCAGTATAATAATTATTTATTTATTTATAATACAATATAAAAATCTCAATATTTTAATTTTTTTAAATTCGATGTTTCGTATAAAATTTATATATAAACGAAAATTCAATGACACTTTTGGAAACTGTTTAATTGAATTTTTCTGATCGGTGTCAAGGTAATTATTGCTTATCAACAATTAGATTAGATTCAGTAATTTACCGAGACTTGTTCTCAATTGAGACTCTTAAATTATTGATACGAACTCTTGAATCCACAGGTCACGTATCAAATCACGTTCAGTTTTGTAACGGCTCACAATTGATAATCACGTTAGCGTCGAGAAAGTCACACTCGACAATAATTTATTATAACGTTATGATGAAGATTTTTCTAAATGAATGGGACTAAAAATAATCACATCAAATTCAATAGATAATTAACGTTCGTTTTGTTTTACAGTAAAAATTTTTTACTTTTCCGAAAAAAAAATTATCTCGACAACAAACGAAACAAAAACAATCATTTTTTTCTGATGATGATAAAATTAACTTTATTATCGAATTTAAAAAAAAGTTTAATTATTTTTTTTTCACTAATTTGCGGATAAAATATCATCGACCTTCAGTGGAGAAAAAAATTTTGTTGTTTCGTTTGACGGGAGCGATGTTGAAAAATATGAAATTTCCGGGGGGAACATTCTTTATTATTAAATTCGTCTGTCAACCCGAAAGACCTTAACGACGAGACGTGGCGCTACTCACTGTACAAAACCTAATCAACAACTGTAATCTAAATTGTCGCAATTTTACTCAAGCATCGTTCATGACGGTTCAAGTCATCTTATTGTGTATATAATAATATTTCGTGTGGGCAGTCTCGCAGTGGTTCTCAAGAATTTAAAGATTTAGATAAAGAGACTTGCCCCGTCACGCAAGGAATCATCAATTCGAGAATTATTTACATTAAAAGAAAAAAAAATGTTCATAAAATTTCAAAATATTCAATTAATCAATTTTTACCCACATTCGATTATATTACAAAAATTTCCATTAATTCCAAGAACAAAATTAAAAGTCAAAAATTAAATCGAGAAAGAATAAAATTAGAATTGGCCGACGAAAGAAAATTATTAAAACGAAAAATTAGAATTATTAATTGTAATTAATTAAAAAATTACCAACGCTTGGGTTTTTTTTATCAAAATGACAGTTTGTCAATTTTTTTTTTTAATAACAAGTGAGACGCGCCTACTTTTCTGCCACCTGCGCCAATATAATAAATAAATAAATTTAAAGTGATAGTAAAAATGACGAAACACCTTGGTAACAGTTTTACATTGACCTATCTATATGTACACATCTGAAGTATTTTGAATTGGTAATTAAAATTTATACCGAGGATGGTATTAAATCAGATTTATAATTAGAAGTTTCCTTGTCGGATTGCAAAGAATTTGTTTTTGTATATATTGAAGTTAAAAATGTCATCTTTTTTTCAAAAATAACGCAAATACGAATTAAATTTTACGAATTAAATGTATTCAAATTAAATTAAATTTTAATTCTATTTTAATTTATTTTTATTTTTAATTTAATTCTATATTTTAAATAAAAATATAGAAAAATTATTAAAAAAAAGAAAGAATGATGACATTTTTTCTCTGGTATAATTTAATTTAATGATTGATATTGTTTTGCAAATGGTTTATATTTTAAAAAATTCAAAGTCAAATATCTGGTCCTTCAACTCGTCTACACTCTCGATTTCATCGCGGTGTAAATATCGACCTCTTTACCTCTTTGGCACATCAGTCGGTCGGATAAGGAATGAACTGAGTAAACCGCTATTTAATCGGGTAAACAGGTTCCCCTTTTAAGTTACTCCACTTTAAGTCGTTAACATTCAATACAAACGTAAGTGTAAAAAAAAACCGATTCACAAAAAATAATTTTCGATCCAAATTCTATTTTTATAATTTTCCTAATTTAATTTACTCGGCTTAAATAATAATAAATAATAATTTCCCTAACTATAAAAATAAAAAGATCAAAATTTTTCCACATTCTCAAAAAAAAAAGTTGTAATTAATTTTCACGTTTAGTTTTCATTTTTATATGGCAAATGAAAGAAATTACGTGAGTTATTATATAGAAAAGAAATACAAATCCTAATCGAACGTGGAATAATTATACATTCGAAAGGTATATAATTAACAATCATTTAATAACCATTCAAATGGAAAATTAATTAAAATTTTTCATTTCCTGGGTTACAGAGATCAAAATGCGAAAAGAGAGAGAGAGAAGAAGAATCCCTTTCATGAGAGGTTCTCATCGCGGGAGAATTTGAACCTGAGCCATCAATGTTTCTTCCAATCAGCTCGAAATAGAAAAATCGTGCCAACTTGAAATACCAATCACTAATTTTCAATCGGGAGCAATTAACTCTTTAGAAGACACTTTGTCAGTTGGGATAACATAACACAGAAGCCTGGCGCCAGAATGATATTTCCTCAATGAATCCCAAGAGAGAGAGAAAGAGAGAGAGAGAGACGATAAAAACGGAAAAGTCAAAACAATGCAAGTAATATTTTTTTAAATATCATAAGGAAGTATCTCCAATGTCAATATTATTATATGACAAAAATTGAATTTTTCTACCTTCGAATACAATTAAAAACCTGCCAATTCGAAAAATGGAAAACTATATGCAAAGGGGTAAAATTTATCCAAAGCAAATTTTGGAGAATTTGCCTAAATTTTCTATATTATTTTCTATATTATTTTCTATATTATTTTCTAAACTATTTTCTATTTTCTATATAATAATATAGAAAATAATATTGACAATATCAATATTATTTTCTATATTAAATTTCCATTTAACATAATTCTATTCACAAAATTCGATTAAATACAATAGAAATCGTGAATAAAAGCAAACTGGATTTTTTTTTTACAATTGCAAACTGTTTTCTGACAAAAAGAAAAAAGAGAAAAAAAAAATTCAAACCAACGCAAGTGTTATACATATTTATTTATCATTTCTATCCCAATTGGCATTTCATTAAACAGTGCGTCTACTTGTTAACATACCCGCGCCTCTGATAAAGTTTAACACGGCGTAATATTATTCTGTTTACAATTCCTCAACGAGTGAGGAGTTTTTCTCTTCTTTATCCCCCTCGGCTCCCGCTTTTAACCATCATCTTTTACGCTCGCAGACCTGACGTCACTCCCCACAGTCATATACAAATATTCGTACATTAGGATCAAAAGTATCATCAGACCTTGAGCCCATATCGTCTTCTTACGACATTAACGACCATATGGGCTTTAAAAATTCAAATTAGTCGAGAAAAATTTATGAAAAACCAAAAATTATCTAATTTAATCTCCGATAAGTATTTATGAAAACTATCTACTGTAGATTTTTGCAGGATTTAAAAAAAAAAATATTTTTTTGTGTCACATTATTAACTAAAAAAAACTGGAAAACTCCTTCCCACTTAGATTAAATTAAGACCCCTGTGTCCCTTTTTTCGCAACTGACAAATCGATGTGAGGTACATTATAAATTTTGATGCGTATATTCGAGCTTATCTTCAATTCTCAACACTATCAAATTTTATTTAATTCACAAATCACAATTGAGAAAAAATTCCCTTGAAATTTGAATGAAATAAAAAATTTTCCCGAAACACTAATAAAAATAAAATTGTTCAATTAAAAAAAATTTATGTTTCGAATTAATATAAAAATAATAATTTTGGTTGGGACTCAGATCAATTTTTTTTCCCATTTCCAATGAACTAAAACATTCGAAAAATGATTTTCTGCTTTTTTTCCACATTTATTCTCAGAATTTTATTAAAATTTGATTTTTAAAAATTCGTATTCATAAAAGGGGAAAAAATGAGAAAAAAAGAAGCTAAAATAGCGAATTAAATGTAATTCCCTACCTCAAAGTGAATAAATTCACTAATTGAAGAACGAGTCTAATATTTGAGGGTTTTTTCCGTTTTAAAAATTTTTTTTCGGAAGCGAGAAAGTTTTGCGGATCCTGCGTGGGCGAAGGATCAAAAGAAACTGGCAACACTGGATTACCGACACCGTAACCCACTTCTTTTTCTCTCTGATATATATATTTTCCGTGGCTGCGAGGAGGCCAACAAGAAGGGTGATATTTGCAAACAATGACGTCGATCTTTCAGAGCCTTTCAAGGGGGTGACTTTGCGGCGCCATTGAGTCTATACCCTTATGTGGTTTGCGCAGGTATATAATAAAACTCTTCCCATATACATGTAAAAAAACACGGTTACGCCTAGTCTCAACAGAATTAAAAAAAGAATTCCCCCCAAAAAACAACAAAAATCCATCAATTTAATTAAATTTAAAAAAAAAAAAAAAAAAACTAATTTCCATTCTGTCAAAAGGAGACATCATCCAATTTATTTAAAAAAAAAACATCACTAAAAAATTTTTTTCTACTCTCAAATAGAATTAAAACAAAAAAAAAGAAGATAAAAAAATCCATCAAACTAATTAAATTTCAGAAAATAATTAATTTTTCTCTTCTCTAATAAAAGGATTGACATTATTTTCAAGTAAATACATTTTACTAAAAAATTTATTTTTGAAAGAAAAAATTCTAAATTTTTTCGACTTCTGATTTTCAACGAAGGCAAAATAAATCGAAAAAAACTATGACAAGGTGAAGAAGAAGAAAAAACTATGACGCGACACTAAAACGCATATGTCTAATAGCCTTGGAAAGATTTTTTTTTTAATACCCACAGTGTGAATTACGAATTCTGCGACATCTCTCTTTAGAAGAACCGTTGTTTTTATCATAATAAATATTCAGGTCAAAATGCAAAAGAAGCTACACGCGGAATCGACATTTACTAGTTACTGATTAAAATTTTGCGCGGATTGGCGCAGTTATCGTGAAAATAATTGACAGACACGTAATTCAATGACGCAATTCTTTTTTTTCTCGTATATAATATAATAAAAACTAATCAAGCCATAAAAAATAAAAAATTTCGATTAATTAATTTTTTTTAATGTTAAGTTTTTAAAGTCAATACAAAATGGGGAAAAAAAATGTATTTGAATAGAGAATGAAGTGGAGGGGACGATAATGAAAATTTGTTGTCGCGCGCGTATAGGAGAGAAAAACTTGCTGACAAGATAATGTGTGATCATATAAAGCAACCGACCATATATCTAACAATTATTTGACATTCATTCACGATTGAGTCAACGATACTTATCATAGACTAATCGTATGAAATTTAAAATCAATTGTCACACTTGTTTAGAAAAATTCTTTATCAAGAGCTATAAGTGAGAAATAAAGAAAAGAATGAATTTTTATCAATTTAAAACAAATTTTTTTCTCTCATATATTAATTAAATAGAAATTAAGAATAAGAAATTCTATTACGAATGAATTTTACTTTTAGCTGATAATAATTATTTATAGTTCATATACCATTCGGTATTTTTCAAGGAGAAAATATTATTTTGTTCTATGAATTTTGTAATATCAACGAAAAAACAAAAAAAAAAATATATTCGATCCAGAAAGTCAATTTCAAATTTAATTATATTTAATTTTTATATTTTTTAATCTCTATATTTGATAATATAAAGACTATAAATTTTGTCATTGAAATAATTTTGTCTTCAGACTGACATTCTTTTGAATTGAAAAATTTTTTTCATTTATTCCATAAGACAAATAAAATATCTGAAAAACTAAATCTCATAAAAGAATTTCAGTAAATTAATTTCATGCGTGTAATTTAATTTATCACTCAAATTTAATTAACTATTTTCATTATTTAATAGCCTGGAAAAAACTATGGAGCCAAGAACCAATAAAAAAAACTAAAAACTAATTAACTAAAATATATTATGAAATAACTTTTTTCCTCCAAAACGAATTAATTAACTATAAATTCAAAAAACTAATCAAAATGTATCAATTAACTGAAAAAACTAAATACAAAACGGAAAACCTTTTTCTCTAATGAAAGTAAAACGAACGTCAAAATAATAAATAAGACAATAAGAGAAATTCAATTTTGAAAACTACTCGCAGGTGAATTTTACTTATGAAAAGATTCTCGAAAAAGGCTCGCCAAAAGGGTCGAGAAAATAAAATCATCATAATTCTATTCTAAAACCTAAAGATTAAACATTATAACAGAGTTGTCTACCTTTCTTTCAGGTAACATTTGTCCTTTTTTTTCAAAGAGATGGGGAGAGATATTCTATAAGAAATCAAAAACCATAAGAGTGTCAAGATGGCGTGTTGCTATGGCAACTCTCCTGGATCAACCTCTACCTGCGAATACCCCTTCTTCTATCATTTGCAAAACCTTCATTTTTATTTCCGAAATCAATTTTTAGTGAAATACACATTCAACTGCGTGTTATCCAAACTTAAAATATTTTTTTCCCCGAAAATTCTTCCAAAAAAGGATCCAATTTTATAATTTAAAAAAAAGAAGTCCTACTGCGTTCCCAAAGATCCGAAACGAAATTTCGAAAGCATTAAAGAAAAACGAATAAGACAAAATCGCAAATTAAGCAAAGCAATTAAAAAAAGGAATTTAGAGACGAAAAATTAAATTGTAAATTAAAAATTGAAAACCAATTGAAAAACAAATAAGGAAATAAATATAGAAACGAAAAATACACAAAATCGTAAATTAAAAAAAAAATAAGGAAATTAGAAACGAAAAATACAGAAAATTTTAAATTAAAACCGAAAAGCAATTAAAAAAATAAGGAAGTAAACAGAAATTTTAAATACACAAAATATGGAAACATTAAATAATTAAGTAAACAAATTTTTCCCAGTACCAAAAAAAAGGGTGTATTTGTGAATTTGTTTCCTAATCTTGAGAAAACCGTTTGCCCTAAAGATTTAGGAATCATGTTAAATATTGACTGAAGGATTGGAAGCTTCCATTACCTATATTATACAAAATAACAAGCTTTTTATCTCGCGATCTGTCTTATCACGTCATTATAGGTAGTTAGGAGAGAATTTCGAATTTTTTTTTTTATCGAAAAATAAAAATACTCAAGAGAGTTATGTAATTAAAAAATAAAAACTCGAGAGACAAAATTCAAAATTCTTGACTGGCGATAGTTGACAAGAGGATGCAATTAACTGATAATAATCAGTGAATAAACAAACAACAGAAACAAACTGTAAATATTAATTACTCCGGAATTCCGATTCCCTAAACTTGCAAAATTGTAATTTTAGGCGTTTTTTTTTTCTCTTCTCTCAAGTATAAAAATCGAAACAGAATTGAATTTTCCCAGGACACTACTAAACTACATAACAAGGATAACGTACCTGAGGAGGACTTTTGAGGATCGATACTCGACAAGGAGAAAATTGCTCACTGAATAATTTCCACTATCTCAATTTTGCTTTTCTCTGCTTCATCACTCGCGGTAAACTGGACGCGCGCCTCTTTTTTTGGCAGGCTTCAGACCTCGATGCAAGAGGGAGAAAGAGAGAGAGAGAGAGAGAAATGAATTTTGATTGAGGGGGAAAGTGAAGAAATTGGCAAAAAAAAATGAAAGAAACAACGATTGACAATGAAAGAGAAATGAGAATAAAGAATAAAGAAATACGCAAAAATTGGAAAAGGGGAATAAATTCAGAAGCAGAGAGAAAAAGAGAGAGGAGGAGGCACACAATAATGTTTCAAACAACGACAACTATAAGACACTGTCAAAGCCGATCAGGTTCGAGTCCAACTAAAAGCCGAGTTTCAGGCTCGTGCTTCTTCGCTCGAGCACCACGCCTGCGTTCGGTAAAATGAATAGAAGCATTTTGCCGGGTCGAGTAAAACATACCAACGACCAATATATTGTTCCCTCTTTCTTGAAAACTCTCGAAAAACAATAATTTCGACACAAATTTTTTCCAATTTTCGATAAATAAAATTTCCCCTAATCTATTTTCTAATCGTTTCTGTGAAAAAATAAAATCTAGGCTTTATGATTACGAAAAAAAATTCCCCAAGTTCCGAAATCTTCGGAAGGAAGTAATTTACAATTTTGGAATAGATCTAAATATAGAATTGAATATGTAACACGAAGACAGAAACGACTATCCAAATATTTCAAACAATTCCCTTTCTTCTTACTATAACTTTCTCCCAGCATTTGCATTACAATTTGCAAAAAATTTCAATTTAAATCATTAATAAAACATTGTGAAATAAATACATTTTACCATTATTAATGAAATTAATGAAATTAATTGAAAAAATTGAAATTAACTAAATATTTAGTTGAAGAATAAATAGTTGATTACTCAACTAACTATTATAAATTAACCATTCGAAAAAATAACTTTTTCTTTTAGGAAAAGATTTTTTTGATGTTTTCCTTGTTGTACTATCACTCGTAAAATTTTTATAGTAAAGAGAATATTTTCTCGAAACTCAATTTCCCACGGATTTTTAATTTGGATATCCTTTCATAATTTTTGAATTTCCAAACAGAAAATGTAATTGCCATGATATCCTGTTTGCCGATAATCCAACATCCATTCACTGTCGCCATCCCTCGACGAACACGAGAAATGCGTAGAGAGAAAGAGAGACGACAAATTTTCCTCCCATCAATGACTTTGCCATCATTTTTTTTTGTTCCCTGCAAAACTTCAATGAAATGTAAAATAAAATACAACAAATCAAACTTAATTTCTAATCTACAGTCTAATAATTTAGAGTATCTTTTTTCCCAATTGAAGAGAAACTAAAAAACAATTTTCAATTTCATACACGAGAGAGACGTAACTTAAAAAAATTTTTTTAGTAAAAAAAATAAGGAAAAATAATTTTTTTTAATATCCGATTTCAACTTTGTGGAATATTTAATTAAGTTTACAGTTTTTCAATCTTTTTCGAATATTTCTAAATTTCCAATACTTTCAAATTTAATTTTTTCAACTTTTTTGACCAATTTTTCCAAATTGGACAATTTGAATTATAGGGTATTTTTGTAAAAAAAAATTCGTTATTAAACAAGATCAAAACAGGAAGTCAGTTATGATTGCCTGAATAATCATCCTAATTGATTCAGTCAACCAGCTGTATCGAGATGCTACATATTTTTTCTACCTTCGCACGAGAGTGAAACGCATATTTGTTTCAATTGTCACACACAATCATTTTTTCTTTAACTCCTGTACAAAAATTTTCACGTCCTCGAATCATAAAAGAAAAGGTATGAAAAAAATTTTTCCCTTTGTCTTTTATAATTATAACTAATTACACGATCTAATGAAAAAAAAAATTCGAATTCTTAATAGTTAATCAAGAGATTTCTAAACATACAACATCTCGGTATTTCTCATTTTCCTTGTAATTTATTCCCGGAAACAATCTTTAGCTATTTTGCAAATTACATGGGTTGATATTTACTTGTCTAATAAATTGATTAGAAAACTGTAGACGCGGCTTTTAATAAGTTAAGTGTAAATGATCAACTGATAAATCTTTCGGTTATCTTTTAAATCGCTCAAGCGAGAGCAATATTATCATATATATATATATACTATTTGCAGATTAACGTGTCTGATATAATCTTCCATTGAATGGCCTCGATTAAAACGAAAAACGTGATCGGAAACGGGCTTTCTCGTCCCTGTTATTAAAGCACTTAATAACCCCATTAAATCTATTTAAACAGATTTTAATTGTTTCAATTCAAAGTTTCAAAGCTTCTCCGTGTTTTTCACCGAAAGAACAAAAAATTACTCCAAAAAACTGTGACACCTTTATTTCCATTTTCCCGCAAGAGAAGCAATTTTTTAAATGTAATTAATCATCTTCATTTTTTTCTTATTAGTTCCGATTATTTCATTCCTGTAAATCTCTTGTGGTTTATTTTTCTCTCAATCGCAATTATTTCTGCCTGACTGATTCAATAAATCCACATACTGCGAATAATGGAAATATTTATAACTTGTAAATTTATATCATTTCTTGTAAGAGGTAATTAAAGTACAGTGTTTTTTAAGAGCAAAAAAAAAAAAGAAAAAATAGTTGTGAATGATTTTTTTTAATCAAGAATTTCTTGCAATCGTCATGAAAAGCAAATCTAATTTATTAATGTATTCCTCAATGATCTTGGTAGCCTACGTTCTTTTATTACACTTTGTTGATTAGTCATATCGTCTACTCTCTAACGTTCATTATCGCATTTGATCCAGTTAACGAGGATACTGTGATGTCAAAAATAAATAATCACCGCATATGCAAAGACCTCTGAACATGATACCAGGATATCTGGTATTTTTATACATATACTTTGTAAATTAAATTGTAAATTAAATTAAAATGTTTTCAATTATTAAAAATAAAATTTGTTTTATACATTAATTTTATTTTAATATTTTAAAAATTTCCCCTACAAATTTGTTTTCAATTATTAAAAATAAAATGTCTTTTATACATTAATTTTATTTTTAATATTTTAAAAAAATTCTTCTAAGAATTCAATAAACAATTTTCAAGAGGGAATTTTCTGTTTTCTTCTTTTTGTTGTCAGCATTATGAAAACAAATTTGTCAATGTTCTTCTAGGCGCGCAATTTGTTTCGAATTTAAGACGTTTACAACGGGGCATAAAATGTTCGGTTGACGTTGCATTTCAGCTGCAAAACGATTTACAATTTCATTGCATTGTTTGTTCACTTATTTATGTCCGAAACGCAATAAAATTGGCAATTTAAATTGAAACACTTCTTTTTATCGAACCCAGTGAGGTTCATTACTTAAGAAAAAAAACCTTTCAAATAAATTGTCTGCGTTACAAATTTTTAAATATTTGTTTTCTGCCCTTAACAAACCGTAAAGAAAAACTAGATTGAAATTAAAAAAATATATATCCCAATTAATAAATCTATAATAATAAATTAGAAAATTTCTTTCCAAAATTTACAAAATTCATAAAAAAAAGAATTTAATACTAATGTCTAATAAATTTTATTTTAAAAATTGAAAACAATTTTTCTATTTGGTTTTTTCTAATCTTTTGAGTATTTTTTCATTTTATCTTAATTTCTGTCATTAAAATGTTTATTGAAAACAATTTTCTAAGAAAATTCCAATTCTTGAAAAATTTCCTCACACTTCAAGTGATAAATAAATGAGGAAAAAAAACTGGAATAATCTTTCGAAAATTCGTTCTTAAAATACCAAATTAGTTTTATAATATATGTAAAATTCAATGAAGTCACAGGTAAATGTGTCTATTAAGCTTTTTTTTGAGCAAGAGGTTTTCTATATGCGAGCATCGATTTCCATATACACGATTCTTATGTGTTCTTCTATATGTTGCGGGAATTCACGTTATTTTCGTACACTAGGTGTGTCACGAATGACGTCATTCTTTTATATACAACAATATCACATACGTTTGTGATTAACTGACACAAAATTGTGTGGGATACCTTTCATGATTTCTTGTAATTCATAGCCCTTGTGCATTTGGGTCGAAACGTAATCAAATTAATGGAAATAGTCAATCAGACATTTTTATATCTCTTTCCCAGACTCCAAACTCTCTCTCTCTCCCTCTTTCTCTCTCTTAGTGTAATAAAATAGAAAAAAAAAGTGACCAACAATTTTTCCATAAAAACTCTTACCTTTTTATATCGGGAAAATTGAAATAAACTTTACTCACTCAGTATCAGGAACTGGAATCATAGAAGCTGGTAAACGACCATTATGATCCAAAAAATGATTGTTTTCCGGTTCCTCTTGAACTGGAGTCTCGTAGACGAGGGTTTCCACCATTGATCCTTTACTCGAGCCAAAGGATACCCTAAAAAAAATTACGTCATTAATTTTGTGCCCTTTTGTTAAATATGGAATAATTTAAAAGTAAATTGTAGAAAATATGATTTTATTTTCCTGCAAAAAAAAACCAAATAAATAAAATTTAAAAGAAATGTTTCTATATGGACTGGATATTTTTTTTCTTTCCGTTTTGAGACTGAGACGGTGGACAGCCGCAAAAATACAGACGCAAACCTCAATTTTCTATTGCGTGACTAAAACATGCTATATAGCGAATAGACAGTCTATATAAACCGCAAAAAGGTATCAAAATTGTAATCATAAATGATGACGGATCGAATTTCTTCTTTCAAGTCTGCTGGTCGTTGACTGAATTCGAAAGTTTGCGCCCTAATTTAGAAAAAGAAAAAAAATTGTTCTCCCTGACAATATAGAAAACTGGAACTTTTTTTCGTCTCATTTAAAGTAAATCAAGACTAATGATCTTTAATTGATAAGGATAAATGAACGCCCTCTTCTTTCTCGTCATTAATGTTTGAAGTTCCATTTGGTAATTAAATGACAATGCAAGTCTTTAATTTTATGATTAGTAATTGTTTTTTTCGTTTTACGATTGTTACTTTTTTACAACAATAAATTCATAAGCGACTCACGTCGTGCTCGATATTATCTCATTACGAAAGAGAGTCGAAGAATATTGTAAATCGTCCTATCAAATACTCTCGTAAATTGTTTCAGTGTGTTTTGTCATTCGAAGAAATTGACAAAAATAAAGACCTAATTACAATGTTATGTATTTGGTTTCCTTAGAACAAAAAAATTCTAATTTTCTATACTCTTTCTAATTGAAAATAAGAAAATTTTAATACCTGGTTTTTTTAAAATTAAAATTATAATATAAAAAATTCCATTTTTCGATGAGAATAAAAATTTACTTTTTCCCTGAATTGCGATCACTTTGAGAGGAACTTTGAGAGGAAAGAAAAATTAAGAAAGAAAGAAAGAATTGAAAAAATCAATTTTTTGGGTAAAATTGATTTTTTTTAAATAAAAAATTAATTACAGATTGGTTTGAATCTGAACTAGAGAGCACCATGAAGTGCTGACACCTAGCGCGTATCGAATTCATCGTTTTGGGTATATATGAGTATAAAAGAGAGAAAGAAGAGACAAGAGACGTATAAATTGGATACTCAATGTGTCAAAATCACGTGTACTGCCGGCATTTTAACTGTGTTTACTGACGAAGCATCAAAGACACGCTTACTATAAATGTGTCATCATTGCCGACAATGATGTAACAATCTCCCACTCTCTTCTTTTTTCATAATAGTTGTTCTTTCATTTATAAGGGTCTTACTAATCATTATGCAATGAAACATTCAACAAAAGCTACATTGTCAATTAAAAACAACAATAAAAAATAAAATTGACACACAATTTTCACTTTCAATCAATTTTCAAAATTTACAATCAATCAAGAAAATTTTATCAGAATTTTCATTTTTTTCCCCCTTCTAACGAAATAAAAAAGATATCTTGTAAAAATGTTCGTTTGTATTTGTGTCCATGAAAATTGTTTTGCTTAATTTCCAATTTGACGTCATTCCCAAAGGAATAATATAGTTATAGATTGTTAACGGTCGAGTGGGTGCCTAGTACACCCAGCTTCCGGAATAAATCGTCCTCTTTTGCGTGTGTATAATACGATATTCAAAAATAGTCAGCGCAAGCAAGAAAAGTCGATAGGCATATATCACTCGCGAAAATAGATGTCATACGCAGTTGTTTTGGCAAGATCGCACATTTATACATGAAATCTAAAGTATAAAAAAAAAAAAAAAATTGTCCTTGATCTTAACTCTCATTTTCTTCCATCAAATTGATAAAAAAAATTTCTTTCATCAGGAAAATTGTTTTTTGAACTATTGATTCACTGGTTCATTGAACTAAAAATACAGTGAATTCTTGTTTCTATTTTTATTAAAATATCACCAGACACTAGTTGGCCTCTAATGTTTTTTTTTTTAATTAATCTGCTCCAAATCTAGAATTCTTAACCCAATAACTTTGTAGTTGCTCATACGTATATATGAAAAAGTCCCTCCTCTTTTAGAATATAAGGGATCGAGTGTGTATGTTTTCTATAAACGCAAAGGGGGAGAAAAAAGAAAGAGAGAAAAAAAAAACCTCGACTGATGTAATCGCAAGCACGCGTATACATCTACTTTGTTAGTGACCGAAATTCTTTGAAAGGCTTGCCTCGAATTCCAAAGCAAACGTTTGTGATTTAAAGTCCACTCAATTTTAGAACGTGATTCTTGTATGCCTCCATGGTACCTTGACAGTGAACGACATATATACTGACTCCGATCGCGTTTCCCTCCTTTTTCTGTCTCTCGTTACTCTCTCATTTTAATTCGCGTGGTCACGCACGACGACGCACACACGCGTTGTTGATATTTTTTTTTCTTTCATTTCGTTTCTATAATGTTGAGAGTCTCATCTTTGAAGGCAGACACGTGGGTGCACACACACACCCATGGAAAAAAAGTCCTCCTTTGCAATTCCACAAATGTCATCATTTCAATTTAACTGTCGGCGTTTCACGCGCATATTTTTCGCTGTAAAAAACAATTTCTCTCCCCGACAATCGTAATGCATCTTTTTAAATCGCCCTCACTCTCCTTCTAAAACTAAAGCATTCGATAAGTAAAAATACATAAAGAAAAATATAAGCAAAATTTATTGAAATTCTAAAAAAAAAAATTTTTCTTTTCGAAAATATCTGTAAAATTTATTTTTCATTTTATTTATTTTTAAACGGGATTATGAATTACCTTTCAAAATTAATAATTTCCCCATTAAAGTATAAAATATATATGTTTGTAATAAATAGTATAACTGTGAAATAATTTTAATGTAAAAAATCTTTTTAAATAAAAAAATTGAAGCAAGAGAAAAGCAAATAAGTGTAGATAAGAATAATTTAAGAGAAAGTTTACGAGATGTGTGAAACAAAATATGATAAAATTGCAATCGTTTCCCAGGATACTTCGATATCATATGTGATAATTAACGTTACCATCAATTTACTTTCAGATATATGAACGTTTGGATAATCAGTTTTCAAAATGGATTTTAAAATATAGATCATGAAAATTATAAAATTGTAGAATTTAAAAAAAAGCAAATACCACCAGGAGATTAAAAAGAAACTTATTTTTCATTTCTGAATATTACCTTGAAAATTTCCCTTTCACATTAATTTTTTTCGAAAGTAAAATAAATTTTTCAAATTGAAAATATTTTTAGAATTGTAAAACAAATGAAAAATTGTAGAAAATAGACTCGATTCTAAAATTAACTTACAGATCATTAAATAAGTAATTACCGGAAAGTATCGTGAATATTCTTCCAGAATAATGATAGATAATTTATAAAGATTTTGTTGGAAATTTGTTTTGAAGGTTAAAAGATTAGGTGAATATTTACCTTTTGAGACTAGCGTGCTTTGCACCATTAAGAATTTTATTTTTCCTCTCGCTACCAACAGTACTGGCATCACTGTCAATACTATAGAGACTGTCGTCCTTGGTGACTCGAGATGTATGAAGGGTTGATTTTCGAGCGGTACCATTATGCTTTGGACTCTCAATTGGTATCACGGTTTGTCCTTGAATTTGCGTCTGATGGTACCGATCACCAACAGTACCATCCTCAAGTCTCGCCAGTAGCGTTGAGTTCATTGTTCTATTAAAGTCGACAGATTTCTTAATCACATTGCTCGTGTAATTTCGCAGATCGTTGTGATTTTGTAACTTTCGACTCGGATCTCCGGGCGGCGGTTTGTCCTCCGTTGGCAACATGTAAGATAACATTTTTATCTCCCTTTAAATCTGAATCTGCAAATAGAAGGGAAAATTAGATTTCCTTCAAGTATATTTTTATTTACTTAAATTTAGTTCATTTATTTTATTTTCACTTTTCTATAGTTTCGATTAAAAAAAAATATCCAAATTTAGAGAGTAAAAAAATGAAGCAAACACCTACGTACATCCGTCAATCGTTTAAAAATTCTCCTTTAGATACGCTTAATTAAACGTAATAAAGCATTTTTAATTTGTCACGATTACCAAGCCTTTTTGACGAGAAAGAAAAATGGAAAAAAATAGAAACAAAGGAAGCTTGAGAGGCAAATTAGAAGAATACCGTTCGATCTGATTGCTTCATCATGATAGAAAGATATAAATATATTGTTTCGGGATAAAATTACAGAGATCTGATCAATAATGAAAGAAAAGCATTCGAAATATTTCCGAGGATCGTCCCCTCTAACGAATTCTTTCTGAAAGATTTTGTAACGATTTTGTAACAATTTTTAAACGTACATTAAATTATTAACAAGACAATAAGGAAGACAATTCTAAAGAACTAATAATAGCAGAGTCAGCTCAAAGATTCCATCACTACGAGAATTTACTTGTCCCGTTTGTCAATATTCACCCACGAAAAATCTATAAATGCACCAAATACAAAAAAACGTGTCATTGATACAATTTTTCAAATTTATTACTCATACTGGAAAAAATAGTAAATAATCAATTTTTTTGGAAAATTTTTCTCCTTCAATACTTCGAATATGTGAAAAAATCACAGTTTCATAGGCGAATTTATTTAATTTTTTTTTGTTTTTCTCTTCAGTAAACTTACGATTATAAAATAAGTTTCAATTTGCGGAAGAGACGAATGTTCGCCAGGAGAACGTCAAACCACAACTGGCGCGGCAACCGCGACGCAAAACCGAACCAAAGGTTATAAAACTAACAGAATGAATATGACCGGCATAGGTGGCTTGTGTTTTGAATATATGCACTATCAATTGACACGCATTGAACGACATTATACCTGGTGCAAATCTGCTAAATTATCGCCCATCCCTTCTCCGACCTTCATTATTACATATATTATTTCATCATGAAACACTTTGTACACCACTAATGAAACGTTTACACTTTATGAAATCATCGACCGAAAAGTATTCTATAGACGAATAATAATAATAAAAAAAAAAAAAAAAAAAAAACAGTTGTACACGCGCTTATAAATACACACGGCAATGTCTTCGATAAGATAATATTGTTCCGGGGTAAAGGGACGATTAGTGTTGAAATCCTTAATTTTGATAAAACATTTATCTCATTTATTTATTGAGGAAATACGCGTTTTTCAAGGTCTAGCGCTCGATAATTGTCAAAACGTGCATTATAACGAGAATCGTTTTAAATTATGACTTTAATACGTAATTATTTTTTAAATTAAAAAATAATTTTTTTAAATTAGAACAACAAGTTATTTCAAATTTTTCCTCATTTATGAGAATTATTGAATAAAATATTTAGCAAAATTTTCGACAAATTTTCATCAAAAGGGAAATTTTATTTTACCGATTATTTATTTAGCAGAATTTTTATTTCTGAAATTATGTATGAAATTTAATAGATTCGATTCATTATTTATATTATTTATACATTCGAAGGCTAAATAATAAAATCTGACGAATTTTGTTTTTAATATAATAATAACAATAATATGTAAAAATCGCAACTTTTGCGAGAATAATCAATCAACTTACCAGAAAAGAAAAAAAATCTCGAACAAAAAATGTTGAACTGATTGGACAGCATTGGAACGTGATTTCTGTAACAATAAAATTAAAAGTAACAATTAGTATAGTGTCTCTAATGAGAAAAAAAAAATCTGTCATTTTTTTGTCAAATTTCAAGAAGGAAAAAAGGAAAAGAAGACGAAGAGAGCCGAAAGTCTAATAGTGAAAAGCCCATTAACTGAGTCAATGTGTCCATGTGTACCCGAGGCAATGTTTTTTCAATGTAAGGGGGAAGGGTGGAGGGTGATCTTGGCGGTGAATAGACACCTGTTTTTCACTAGACAGGAGACACGCGACTCACAAGTATATACACACATACACACACAAGTTTTCACAAATATGCATCATCTATTCTACATAGAAAGTCCGTGAGAACTTGAAAACGGGGTCGTTGACTCCCGTCCGTTTGCAATTCCGGGGGAAGTTGCATTGTGCAAATAAAATTTATTTGATACACAATACGAGACAATGTCCTCAAAAATTTGTTCATATTCACCTCTCTCAATCTCACGACTGCTTTGCTATTTTACTTGAAAAATAAAAATTGTTATTCTTAAAAAAAATTTAATTCTCTTTTTTCCAATTATTTTCTACATTTTCGATATTTACAAAATTTCTTCCTCCTTTATTTTTATTTTGCCAAAAGTGTGTCGTGTCTTTTATTTATATATTAAAATTTCACCAGAAAAACAGGTGGAAAAATATTTCTCTCGACACATTATTGTTAATTCAGAGAAGCTACTGTTTATAAAAGAAAAAAAAAATATATGAATATTATAAAACGATGATAATTTTCAACTGTAACGAATTTATTAAATGTGAAAAAAAATTTTCTAGCCGAAAAATATATAATTTTTGGACAATTTCAATTTATTTCCTTATTTAATAATTAAATATAATTATAATTATTATAATAATTATAATTATAAATTATCGAAATGAATTCGAACAAAAAAAAATCGTTTTGAATAAATTATTAAAAAAAAAGGAGAGAAAATTGTAAAGTAGTGAAGAGGAGGTTTGAGTTTTTATAGGAGGACATTGGCATCAGTTGATTAAGAAATTGGTCGTCTTGAGAGAGGCAAACGTAAATGCAGGGGCAGTCTGGCTTCAATAATGATTACACTGCAACGATGCAATGCGCTTGAGTGCACCGGTGCACTAAATTAATAAATTTGCATGTCCCGACATCCTCGCACGCTCTTTCGCAGAGAAACCAACGTGCCATCATCATCATCATCATCATTGTTCGTTCAATATTGTGTTAACGTTGCGTCATTCCAGAACACGTCAACACTTTTCTTTTTTTTAATAAACTCAGAGTATTTAATTCGCATCATCAACTTTTCAATAATTACAACATCCGGAAGTACTAATTATTATTTTTATTAATAACATTTTATCAATAAAATATTATTTTTAGAAAATTATTTATTTATGTCATTATTTTTATTTTATTAATAAAATATTATTAATAGAATTAATTAATTAATTATTATTAATAGAAATAATAACATAAATATATATATAATTTTCTTGGATACGAAGAGATTTATTTTTCCTTTATTGCAAATGTATATTAATAAATAAATAAAAAATTATATAAATTACTTTGTCAATAAAACGAAGAAAAAAAATTTTTTTCTCCTCTCACGTGTGAAGAAAGACAAACAGAGAATAAATTTATGTTAACAACTTGAATCGTCTTGACCTCTCTTTGAATAACAGAAATTATTTGCAAGTGGCTCTAATGTTTTTCTATAAGGATTTTGAGGCGAAAGAAAAAGAGAACTGGTTTTTGAGAAAGATTCGAGGTACATATATCTATATATACGCACACGTAGGATATTTAAGTGCCCTATTGCAGATGAAATCACAGTTGAACCATGACGTCACTTACAATTTGCACCAATCCTGCATGACAATGAGCTTGTTCTCTCCGATTATGGTACAAGGTTTTTCTTATAACTTCGTCCCGTGTGTCATTAAAAAAAAACCGGGACAGAAAAATACGTGCACACTCGATGCCGCACTGCACAAGCATCTTAAAACGAAATTTTCTTTCTCCCTTTCTTCTTTTTCTTCTTTATAAAAATCATAGAAAGAATCTACAAACCAGATTTCAAACCTAATTTGAATCTTGAATTTCAGTTTTTAAAAAATTTTTCAATTTTTTTCTCAATTGAAATTGTATTTTTCTCTCAAAAAACGATTTCCTTTTGTTCTGTCTAAATTGAATCAGTTTGGGAACAAAAGGCTTTTAGGGGAAAAACACATTCTCAAGTGAAGGAGAGAAAAAGAGAAAGGTTAAAAAAAAATTCGTTTTAACTTGACACTTCATCGACACGCGCTTACTGCATAAAGTGTACTTGCAGTTCCATAGCGAGAAGTATTTGCTTCCGGATCAAGTAACGTTAGATCGTTTCAAGACTTCCTGTCCACGGTTCCGTGACTTCCTGTTAATCGTCTTGACAGTCCGTTCGAGTCATCATTTGAGAAAAAAAGCGAGAAAAACAATGAAAATAAATCATTATCAACAAATAATAAAAAAAGATAAACAAAAGAAAAAAGAATTTTCAAAATTTTCAAAACAGACGAAAACAATGAAAATAAATAAATCATTCGAATAGAAAAGATAAACAAAAGAAAAAATAATTTTCAAAAAACAGACGAAAGCAAGAAAAAAAAACAATGAAAATAAATAAATATTTTATGTACAAATAGCAAACAGGAAAAAAAATTTTTTTTGGAAAAATAAACATTGTGGAGAACAAATAAAAATATATATACATGACAATTTTGGCGTCTTCCGGAATGATTAGTCATCAGAGAGACAAGTTTCATCATCATCATCATCATCTTTCTCAAGAAACGAATAACTTTTTACTTCACACTTCTATTCAGATATTTTTTACAATAACCGTTATAATATATACTTTCATACTTTTTTTCTAAACCAAAGCAATTGCTTCTTGGAAATGTACCCAAAAACGGTTCTTTTAATCTCGAACCAAAAAAATTTTTTTCCAAATAGAACAAATTAACAAAATAAAATTAAAATAAATTTAATAAAATAAAAATTGTTAGGAAAACACGTTTATAACAATTTTCTTTTCAATTCTGATTCAATAAAAATTTTTAATATATTCATTTAAATTAGAAAACAATTTTTTTCGATCAATTTTTTAAAATGATAAAAACAATACCTATGTATACTTTTTTTGCATGAATTGGAAAACAACTTTTTTGTCTCGTTTTTGAAAAAATTAAATAAAACCAGGTAATAAATATTCATCTTGAAACAAATATATAATCGACCGTATTTTGCATATTGTAACTTTATGAATATAATTCTATAATAATCCTATACAATGTAAAATTATCCAACATGAGCATTACGATCGAAAAATGGGCTTCCCAGTCTAAAGTCCCCTTTGACACTTAAAACCAATCCTAAGCCGACGCTGACGTCTGGCAACGAGGGGTTGTCGTGGTTTCGACTCGAAAAAAAATAATAGCTGGATTATAACTCACATTCGAGAAGATTTTTTTCCTAAGTTTCTCAAATTTACAATTTAAATACAAATCGCATTTATTTAA
Source organism: Leptopilina clavipes (assembly GCA_001855655.1). Lineage (NCBI taxonomy): Eukaryota > Metazoa > Arthropoda > Insecta > Hymenoptera > Figitidae > Leptopilina > Leptopilina clavipes. Next base: position 122,592 of record JUFY01033366.1, read on the forward strand.
GGGGTCAAGATAAAAAAAATTGAATTAAAAATATGAAATCAACTTTTTCTCTTTGCAATTTAAAAGAAGCAAGTTTCAATCTTCTCTATGTATGTATCTATGGCCTCAATCTCAATATGAAAAACTATTTAATATTTTCAAGAAGAGGGGAAAAAAGAATTTCGCCTTTTTATTTCCCTTCCCTCTTATTTTCCACTAATTACAGGTTTATTATATTTTATAAGGAGTGTAAATATATGGCCTTCTAAATGGAAGTTCAATTTACGCTCATATACGTTTCTAATCAGTGGAGGAAGCTTAATTTGTTAGCATTCGATCTCACGTAAATTGCGCAGATAAACTTGAAGGGGAAATTCACTTTATGGTTGAGGAAGTATTCAGTAAACCTTCAATTAATAAAATATTGTAACAAATATTTTTCTTTTCTCGAAAAGCAAACTAAAATGATTTCTTGGTCAGAAAACATAGAAAGTAAGCGGAAATCAACTAAAATAATAAAAATATAATAAATTATCACTATTTTATTATAATTCGCAGCGAAACATCCAAAATCAATCGAAATTGAGCCATAAAATTCCTCATATAATTTTAAATTCCCCTAAAAAGAAAAATTAACTATTATGGATTTTCTTTCGGTGAAAAGAAGAAAATTTTTCACCTTTTTGAAAGACATCCCAAGAAGCCTTTTATATATATTTTTTTTTGTAATCTCATTAAGGCATATAGCTTAAGGAGAAAAAACGAGTTGGTTTTTAATTCTCGATATCTACCTAATTTTTTTTCTGCTTGTGTTTTGTACAAAACGATTCTGGAATGACTACTGGTGAATCTGTGGTTTCATCCTTAGCATTAAGTTAACTGTAGTATATGGTGTGGACCGTAACAGGAATCTCGGACTCGTCGCCTTCATGGAGAATGAAGAATATATATATATACGACGAATAGACATTAGAAGATAGAAGATGATAGGAACACGAAGTAATACTTTCGTCTGTATACTTAAAGTAAGTATACCGATGTAGACCAAAGAAGTAAAGAAGGTATGAAACGAGTCTTGAGTCTCCTTTGATAATTAGATATATCCCATATCATATCTCACACAGTGCGCGGAATACCATGCCTACTTTCCGGAACGTTCATGAACCGCCCCCGTTCATCCTCAGTCTACAAAAAGAAACAAAAACTTTAGAGAAAAATCATAATACAGTATAAAATCAATTGACAACTCGCGGGATTTAAATCCCTATATTTCACATATATTTATAAGAATAATAGGAAAAAAGAATCATAATTTTTTCGACGCAAAAATTTACTAAACGAATATTTATTTATAAAATTCAAGAAATTTTTAAGTTGAATTAAAAATAAAACAGAATTTTATTTTTTTTCTATAGACGATAACTCGAGGATTTGAGTGAAAAATTCCACAGAGCCTTGAGAGATATATTTGATGAATGAAGAATAACGAAATGCATGGAATAAATAATAAATTGCAAACTATATGAATGGAAATGAATTTATACATTTTGAAGTGCGGTAAATTCTTTTCCCAGCAGCGACTTTGAAGTATTAATGATGAGTATGTATATATGATGATTGTGAGTTACGGCTTGATTACATTTTATAAAGATTGGATTGATTTAGGCCAGTTTGAGTGTTCCAGTGCTGCACTCACGATGCAATGCACTCTCGTTGAGGGATTTTCTTTTGCCCAGGCGTTTATATAGATAAGAGCGAGTAGTAGAACGCGGAAAGCCGATCAAAGAGTTTCTGAGCTACATAAGATCCATGTGGAATGGAGAAATGTTTCTTCGAGTTGGAAGTTGCGATTTTCTTAGAAAATAGATAATGTTTCACCACAGTCACGGGTATTTATTGAAAACTAAATTTACCTTATTTCCGTTTTCCCAGACAACTCTCTTTCTCTCTCTCTCTCTCTCGCCCTCTTTTGTTCACATTCACGTTGAACTCAAAAGAAAACAAAAGCATTTCATTATACCAGCTAAAAATAGAAAAATGGAAATTCTCTTCCTATTTAACATTTCCGAAAGATGTCACAATCTCGATTTTTTTCAAATAGAAAAATAAAAATTATCATTTTATTGTAAATATACAATTGTAACATTGTAAATAAAATAAAATTGTAAATATAAAATATTAACAGATATAATAGATAATAATAGAAAAAAATCGAGATTGTGATTAACTATTATTTTAATTTTATTATTAGTTTGATGATAAAAAAAAATTGCTGATTACTTTAAAGAAAGTAAAAGATAAAAAATCTAATTAAAAAATTTTAGTTTAATCGCGACAGATGAGTGACAATTTAGGTATGTAATAATTTGTTACCATGTGATCTTGACATAACGGTAAAAACTTTCGAAGCAGAAACGGATGCAAAAAAAAAGGAATGGATACTTTATCAAAAGAACAAAAGTCAAACTACTCGAGACTCTAATCACCTGCTGCCATTTCCTTTCCCTCGATCCGAACTTAAATGTTACACACCACAAAACATTTTTTTTTTTTGTAACCATGATTTATCGTTGTGTCGCGATCTTATGATTGTTATTATTATACAATGAAAGGTTCGTCGCACAATTTAAGTACATTGTAACGGGTGTTCATGAGTTGCCCCTTACAAGGTGACCCTTTGTATATAAAAATAAATTCAGAAAAAAAATTTTCTTCTCTCGTCGGCCTTTAAAATTTCGCGTCTCTTCCGCTAAAGATTTTTATTCACTCCCACATTTCAAGATAAAGTAATGAGAAAGTAATATATATTTATAAATCAAGGTCTATGGATTTTTTTTTCTCCTTTTTTGAATTATTGGTGCATTGTTTAACATCTTAAGGAAGATAATAATTGAAGGTTGCGTTTGCAAGAGCCGAATTTTTTTTCAGACTGGGTATATTATAAAAAAAGGTAGAAGCTAAATAAAAATTCCAACCAAAAAAATATTTAAATAATTTAAATATTGACCATTGAAACAAGAAAAACATTTGTCAAATAAAAATATTAGCATTATGGAAATAACGTTAGAATCGACTCTTTTTTCCCCCCTTTTGAGTTCCATTCTTCGAAACTTTTTCTTTTTTCTTTTTTTTTTGTGAAGTGCACAGACAGAACACGAAGTACACAAACGGAGGTTGATTTATGAGTCAATGGACTGATTACGAATAGTCTGTCATGCTTGATAATATGGTTACGATTGAGCATAATTTCTATGTAGCGGATCCCATCCGGCTGAAATGTGTCTTGCACCAGTCGATCGAGTCAATAGACCTCATCCGTCAGATATAATCTCAGATTTCGATCTTATATATATATATGATCATCACTCTTCGACATTACAATGTAATACACCGACAAAAATAAAACATTCTTGCGGTATTTAAAAAATTAAATCAAGATAATATGTTTTCGAAATTATTATTTTCTTTTCCTGACTCTAATTCAACCAATTTTTCTAATTTCGACATTTTTTTTCGGAATTAATTCCTATTCTCGAAAATTGAAAACTCTTGAAATTTAACTGCATGAAAAATTGAATGTTTTTTAAAATATTCAAGGGGCATTTTGTAGGAAAAAAAATGCACACTATTTCCAATTCATATATATGTATAAAAGGAATTTTTGCCATTTTTCTCGACTAACAAGGCGACAAATTGCATTCGGAATTCTACATGGGGCCTGCACCAGCCGGAAACGCACTTTAAACGCATTCTTTTTTTTTTTATTGCAGGAACTTAACCCCATGGTCGACAGGGGCAAAATCTCTTTTTATTTTTTGTTTTCCCATTGTCTCCCTTTGAGAAGGGAAGGAAAACGAGAGTGAGAGAGAGAGAGAGAGAGAAGGAGAGAACAGGGAGAGACGCTGATTACAAAGAGTCAATTTAACCTCTCTGAGGAATTGAATGGTCGATTCAGTTGTTTATTTTGATCCCTGCCGATTTTGTAACAATTTCGAAAATTCGAATCTATTATTTCAAAATAAAATAATTTCAATCAATTCGATAAATTCGAAGTCGTTTGTGTCAAATAATACAAGTAAAACTGTATTTTTTCCTATATTAATTTGCAAAATATCCGGGAACTGGAAATTGGAATTTCGAATTAATAACTTTTTGAGGGACATTAAAAATTAAATACATCTCCCTAATTATTCGCATATGTATGTAAATCAAAGATATGTAATTACTGCAAAGAATGACCGAGGCGGATGAACCTGTTCAAATTCTGGCATCTGGTTAAGTGCCAGGAAACAAGTATATGTAGTGACGTTGTCTCTTGGCATTATGACCCGGAAGACGAGCACGAATGCAAAGGATCACAATTCTTTTTTGCCCCCTTATTTCCCTTTTATCTTAACCCTCAATTCTCTTTTTTTTGCTTCCATTACTCACAAAAACATGCGTCGCCTCCAATATTTTCCCTCCTTTCGAATTAATTTAAAAAAAAAAAAACAAATTCCAACTTTAAAGTTTTAAACAGAAAAATAATATAACAAAAATTTAATGCTAAATAAAAATAAATTTAAATTTTCAAATTTCAAAAAATCAATTTAAAAATAAATCTGCTCTTAAATAATAATGGCCCGTTTATTTGGAATACTTCAAAAGGCAGTTTTATCCTCGTAAAAAATGTAATCAACCCGGGGGCAGGTAATTCACTTTTTTTCCAAGGATTTTTCTGTTTGTTATATATTTGTTGTATATATGTGTATATTTAGTGAAAGGGCAGCACGCACGGTACGAATGCAATATTCTGGAAAAAAGAGAAAATAAGGAGGCGTGAAACCGCGACGAGTTTCATTTTGTTTTTTTTTCGTTTTTTACTCTCTCTCTCTCTCCGTTGAAGAAGACGATTTTTGTGCCCGGTACACGCGTACCCAACATACCAATGCCGCACGCGACGTCGTCGACCTTGTGGAATCAGTCATGAGACCCTCTTTTTTTTCTCACGAGCGACTACTTCCGGTTCACCCACTAGTCCTAGTGACTCGAAAAAAGTGCGACCAAACATGCATTGTTTTCTTGTCAATAAATCTCTCATGTTTATAAAGAAAGAGTGCCAATTCCCACTGTCACACTGTTATTTTTTAATTGCAAATTTCTCACACCACGAGATTTCATATATATATTTTTTTAGATCTACTCACTGTAAAAATATTTATATATAAAAAAATTAACAATTTTTCAAAAAGTTGTAAGATATTTGTTTTTTAAATCTAGAATTAAAAGTGATTGATGAAAATTAATTACCTTGAAACGACACGGTTTTTATTTTTGTCCCTGCATTCTTTCCAAGTACATCGCGCGTAGATATTGAGAAAGGCGCTCAAAATGATGCGTGTTTTTTTTTCTTTCCGAGAGGTCAATGTGGAATGCAATCAATTGATTCGTTCGTCATCCTTTATTTTATTTGATCCAGTAGGCGTGCAGGAGTCAACTGCAAAAATTAATCGAGGTTAAGTAGTGCAATATAACGCAACGTGCGCGCTGAGATAATTTCATTAATTTTTTGAATTTTCTTTTATACGCAAGAAATTAAGACAAGACGATTTCATATATGGCGTCACATAAATATTGATGGCTTTATATAAAAAAAGAAAAAGCCAAGGCAAAAATACTTAAAATACACCAGTTTTATTTGCTTCGAAACAAAAACAGGCGGTATTTTCATCGAAATTAAAAAATAGACAAGAATTCAAAATAAAAACGGGGAAAAAAAAAATTCGACTTTATTGAGACATGTGTAGTTCGCTGTTCCCAAATGTGTTTTTGGAAAGAAAATAATGATCCGTGACAAATTTCCATGAAGAGGAGGAATATATATATAAATGATAGTAGAGTAAAATAGAGTTACAGTGAACACATCGTGTGTAAGTGCGGAAAATGAAGGTGTTGAGAGATTCTCACGTAGTTTTAGGTTTTATGGGATATTATATGTTGTGTTCTGTCTTTGGAAACTCCCATATGTCGAGGAGTTTATTTCGATCACTGTGTTGGGTCAGTGTACCAAGACGATTTCCTGAATGCACTGAGAATCGCATATACAAGTGTGCGAAGAGGACGAGAACCCGATTTAGCGAAGAGACGAGACCAACGACCATTTTCAAGATGCCACTCTCTCGTCGGCTCGCTGGACCGTATATGAAGATAACAAAGCAAACGATAGAGAGATTAAAACACCTTCTCATTTCCCTAAACATTTTAGAGTGCCCCCCTTTCACATATCTTTCGCGCCTTTTCCATTTAATAATTACTTCACAGAAACTACTTTCTTCCCAAAAAATTCCATGTTTAACTATTTCTAATTAAGAAAATAAAATTTCTATTTAGGCGAAGGGGATTTTTTTATTTAGCGAAATTTCCAATTACACGAAATTATTCATAATATAGTTTTAAAAAAATGAAAAACAATTCTCAGGTGAGATATATCTTTCTCCTGGGCTCCTGGCATATTATTATTCTCCGTCTGGATTTCTCGCCATCAAAGGTCAACGAGTCCTCGTTCATTCGACATAAAGCTACATTTTCAGACGAGGTGAAGAGGGATCAAATATATCCCACGGCATTTAATTTGCATTTGCGGAAGTGAAATATTGAGTTAAAATAACGCAAATTAAGAATTCATGCAAGTCACACGTGACTCTACATTTCTATCTATAGATTCACGATCGTCTAATACAGATTTTAATAATTATATAGATATATAAAAGTCGAAGAAATTTCAAAGTCATAAAAAGCGGTATAATAACGATCCAAATATTACAATAGGTACCGACTTTTTTTTTATCCTTTCGATTCAAAACCCTCAATTTCCAATTTTTTTTCCACCACCTCTCAGCAGATGATGTGTGCGTAGGAAAATGCAAATAAAACAGACTGACGACGTGTTTGGAATTGACTGCAGAAGATTAAAAATTTATGTGAGAGGGCAAACCGGAAATGGTTAAACGTAAAATTTCAATAGTGAATCCTCAAGCATCGACTGTAAGCAGAAAGAAATCAAAATATTCATAAAGCAAAGATAAATGGAAAAAAGAAAATTACTAATTTTTACCTAAAAAAAAACGAAAAAATAATCAATTAAAATTGAAAATTTAATTAAAACATTTTGTAAAAATAAAATACAGTTTATCGGCTAGAAACTGGAAAAATATTCTCTAACGTAAACCCTAATAAATCGAGCAATAATTTAAATTTCTGAATTTTTCCTCCTCCTCATTGATTCGAAACCTCATAAAGTGAGGGTTAATTTTCTCGAATCAAATTGGCCCTATATCATATCGTGTATCAATTTACCCCACAATCGTTATGTATCTGATTTCGTGTTGGAACGTCTATGATGATGATTTAATAATAATCTATTAAGGAAGTAAAGGAATATGACGCCAGGTAAATTTTCCTGCTATTATATGAGAATGAAATGAAAGAAAGAGAGGAGAAAAAAAATGTGATAGTAAATTATGAGTGCTGGAGGTGCAGGAAAGCGTCAATCAACATTTTGTTGAGCTCGCAGCTGTTGCGCTATTCTTTTCTTTACTATTTTCTCTCCTCTCTTCATAGTGAGCGAGAGCAAACTGCACTGCTTTTCTTGGATGTATACGCATATATATAAAAGATTATGCGAGTAACGTCGTAATCGGCATGCAGTGATGCGCAAATGCGCTCTCACCCACTCACTCATGATGGTGGTTAACTTAGGTCAGTTGCTTGAATTAGCCAGACTGTCTGATCGATACCAGATACATTCGCTGTTTTTTCTTTCTCTATATATATAAACTCTTTACTTCCCTAATAGACATCGTAATTGGATCATCATTATTTACCCCTTCCATTAATTTTTCCATTTAAAAAATTTTAAATAATAACTTTCTAACAATTTTAATATTAACTGTATTAATTGTCGTGTTCTTTTTTAAATAATTAAAAATATTTGGAGTTGTAAATATATAAATAAATAACAGTAAATTGTCATTTTATTCTCAATAAACGTTTTTTTTTTAATTTATTCATATAAATTTAAGAAAAACGTTTAGAGAATCTGTAAAAAAAAATTTGCAAACTGAGAAACAAAAAAAATCTATCAACCAACAAAAAAATGTAGAAAAACGAGAACTAATAGACGAACGATTGAGTCAGAGAAACAACAAATGATAAAGGTTATCTCGAGTCGAAGGTGGAAATTTTCTGCGAGACTAAATTAAATTTTATCAAACTAGTTCTAACTCTAATGTAGAAAATTATTTTTCCCAACGAACCTAAAAACCATTTTGATCATTTTTTTAATTAAAAAAATGTTTTACAATTTAAAAATATATTGAAAAGCGTTTTAAATTAAAGAGAAAGAAAAGCTCAAAGTCGGACAAAAAGTAAACATTTTTCACTGAAGGAAAAGAGAAAAAGTTTTTATAAATAATTTTTTTCTCTGAATTAAAAAAACGTTTTTACGGAAGTAATATCGATATCTTGGGAATATACAGGATGGGCAAGTCTGGGCGACAGTAAATATATTGAATTTGCAGGTTTACAAAAGCGACTCTTATGGAGTCTAGGCCATGTATTTTTCCACATTGTCGAAAGCTCAGTGGCCCGTAAATTCCCTGATCGAGGCCTATTCGAGTCGTCAGATTTCATTGTCATTGTCCGTCTCTCAAAAATCATTGTCCAACTCTGTGTATATATTTGTATATACGAGGAACATATATAGATACACAGAGGAGAATGAACTAACCGGCCCTGACGAGGCGCCGCGCCTTCCCACATGACGACTTTTCAGTAATAAAAAACACTGGTGGGACGAACACGCGGAAGAATCAATTGACAATACAGAAAAGAGACAGAGAAAAAAAAACGAGAGAATTATTTTACTTCCCTTTTCAACTTTTTCAATACACTTGTAAGTGTTCGTACCACTCTAATACAATTCTACTTGAAGTATAATGTCACTAACTGAAAATACCACTGTTCGAAATTATTAACTAAAGACGTGATTAATAATTAAAATTAAAGTTAATTTTAATTTAATTAATTTAAATTTAAGTTAATTTTAATTTAATTAATTAAAATTAAGGAATAAATTTTCCAAAATTGATAAAATATATTTTTTTAAATTATCACTTTCAAGTACGAATAAGTGTCTTGACATATATTTCCTGCAATCGGTGCTAAACTGTATAAAGACAAGAAGATACTTAGGGAAATGTCAAAAAGTGAAGAAAAAAAACAAGAAGTGCTCTATATTCCGATCGATTATGAGAGACATAACTGCTCTAGATGACAAGAACGACCATCTGATGATATATTTATAAATATATATATCGTGAGATAATTTCTAGTTTTAAGAATGAAGTCAATGAAACTCTTTAAAATAAATTGAAGCCCTGCTTTGATAAATGGAAGCAGGAAGAAATAAATTGCAGAGTATGACTGAGAGTCAACAATATATACTGATGTCAAAGAAGCGAGAGAGAGAGAGAGAGTGAGAAATATTCTCCCTTGGAATTACAAAAAAGAAAATCCAGAGGGATATGTGAGAAACTAAAACAATGGCGATGAGTATGAAAGTAGGATTGAAAGATGAGCGAGGAAATAGAGAAATGGAAAGGGTAGTAGTAGCTTCCAGATATCCTTGAGGGGAATACTTTTTCGAGAGGAATGAAAACCTTCGAAAAAAGTAACATGGGTATAAAATGGAACGACAAGCACTTTCGCGTGCTACTTTCCTCTCGAAAAAAATAGAGAAAAACAACCAGAATCATTAATTTTTCATTTTAAAGAAAAAGTCGCAAGTTATTTTCCCTGAAAATTCGAAATCATCTTTTTATGTTTAAGGTAAACTTGTAGAAGTAAGGAAACTTGTATCCAAGATGTAATTAAATTAAAAAGTTTCCTAGAATCTAAAATTCTAAATTCTCCCCAAAAAAAACTTGCACGAATTTCAAACCTTTAAAAACAGAAGAAGAATCGATTTTTCGATAAATAAAATAAACAATCGTACCGGTCGTTGGTCCAAGAGCAACGGGAATGCCCCGTGCTTCGAGTCTATGGGCCACCAAGTGACGAAAAATCAATACGACACATGCGCGGTGGATCCTTGTTAATCGAGGGTTGCATTTCTATCCTTTCCTCCTTTAGCGAGGTCGTCTGACTTATGATATTATTGCCATTTTGTGGTGTCTACACACACTGCGTGGTTCCTTCTGCATTTTTTTGTTTGTTTTATCTCCCCTTTTGAGATATTAGTGTGTAAAAACAGTCGACATTGCTGAATTCTTGTTTCCTCCTTCTTTTTTTTCCAAGTGTAATAACGTTTCTAGACTTTCCGAGAATCGCAGAAACTTTGAATGATATACTCTAATCCAAAGTCGAGCCACGTACAGGGTGACCCAGATTTTCAAGTCGTGAGAAACGATTCGACGTCCTGGTCTCTCTTATCACGTGACACCGCACTCAATGACAACCTCGAAAATTGATGATGAAGAAGAAGGTGAAACGCATTACCCAACAAAGCGCCCCCAACAGTGAATATGCAAATCTTCTTTCATTAATTTACAGGAAACCAGACAATTGTACATACCTGCAACAAGAAATAAAAAATTATTTTAGATTTATTTTTTTCCTTGGAGAATAATTTGTTTATTATTATTTATTTTTTGCATTATTTTTTTTATTTAAATTTAAAATTATTTTATAAAGTAAAAAATAATCAAGAAAATTTATTTCAATTTTTAAACGAGAAAAATTGTTATCAATTGAAAGTTAAAATATAAAATTTTACTCTCTTTGAGTAACAAAAGCTTTAAAACACGATTCTCTGCGAAAGTTTTTAAATGCACTTTCAAGTCCATACTTTATAATTTAAATTTCCCAATTTTCGCTTGTAATGGAGGCAAAAACTTTTTTCCAATTTTTAATTCAATTATAAGAACAATAAAAGTTTTTTCAGTAAGTAAAATTTTTTCTCAGGTAATTAAATTAAGACATTTATTTTTTCCATCAGTCATTTAATTTCTACTAAATTCAATTTTCATTGATTTTCATTGTCTGTCTAAAAATAAATTGAAAATAGGAAATAAAGAAAAAAATTAGAAATGCGGAAAATACTTAATAAAGAAAAATTAATAGAAAGAAAATTTCATTGACCTTTATGTAAATATTGTATTTTTGCATTTTTAATTTCATAGTAGAAAGAACAATTGAAATGTTAATAAAATTTACAGATCATCGGTTTCAATAAAATGCTGAATCGTGAAAGATAAAAAAAAAGAAAAAAAACTGTCAAGCTTGAAGCGAATCTTTCATTACGGACTCTAAACGTATAATTTTTGATCCCTTCGGTATAATTTTACGATATCATAAAGGATTCTACGTCCTAGAGAAGGCCAAAGTCGTAAAAATGAAAACGTTTCCAACACAAAGAATGTAAAATTAAAGGAAAATTAGTAATAATTGTGAAAAAAATCAGAATTAAAATCAAAACGAAAAAGAAAATAAAAATAAATTAAAAAGATGAATTAAAAATTAAAAGAAAAATTAATAACTTACAAAAGACGATTCGAAATATTTGTTATCTTGAAAGAAATGAACAGAATGGAAAAATTAATTAATTTAACAAGCAATATTATAATTACAAATAATTTCCCCAAAAAGAACGATTCAAAAAATTTTCGTTCTAATAGTTAAATAATGATCTCGAACGTTAAAGAAACCTATTAAATAATAATAATAATCTTTTCAAAGTATATAGAAATTTTCACAAAAAGGATTACAGTTAATTCGAAAACAGTTATAATTACAACCTACATTACTTTTACCTCATCTATTTTGATAAAGAAAAAAAAAAACAAAAAAAAATTAATTTATAACCATTAAAATCTCCTTTCTATTTTTCAAAGAAAGTACATATGTTAAAAATCTCGTTTTCATTGTTCTTATAATATCCATTTTTCAAAAATTATATAATTATAATCACACAATGATTATAAAATTTTTTTCATTCTTTCTGTTTTTTTTTCCAAGTTGTGAAAACACGTCTGACAGTCTGTCAGAGAGTCCATCTAATAGAGAAACGTGAGTGACACGGAGAGAGAAGAAGGAGTGAAGATTAAGAATTAAAGTGCTCTGAGAGTATTTCCTTCCTTCGGCTTTTTAGACTAAAATTTTCTTTACGAATCGATATATGTACAGTCAATAGTTAATCCCCTTCCACTGTCGATATATCAATGCCAAAAAAGATCGGGCAGATGGACTCTAAAATTAACTTCGAAAAGTGGTCTTAAAGGATAAACCAATCATATGAAAACTATCTGTCGAATTTTTCACGGATGAAACATTGCACAAAGTCCAATTTAGAAATCAATAATAACTTTTTCTTTATAGAATCACAAACGAAAATAGAAAACGAAAGAAATGGAAAATATTTTCTGTAAAAAGAAATTCCTTGAAAAAAATATTAAAATAAAAAATAAATAAAACATGAAAATATTTATCAATTTTCGGAAGAAATCAATTTTTAAAAACAATGGTTTTAAATTTTTAATTCAAACCTCGAGTTTTTCAGGATAAATAAAAGAAACAATCAAAAATCAAATAACACGAGAGCGAGAGAATAAACGATAAGAAAATATCAAGAACTAAGTATATAGAGAAAATGGCAAATAACGGGAATAAAAGACACAAAGGAAAGTAAAGCATGAGAGAGAAAAAAAAGAAGAAATTTAGAAACGCAACCCGAAAGGTCTTTGGGTCCCGTGAGACGATTTGAGGGTGAGGTATTTGGGTGTTCTGAAACGAGGGGCGAATCCAAGAGAAATCCGGAGAATTCGTTGAAATTGAAGGCTGCAAATATGAGGCAGTCTCCCTTGAAATTCTATAGACAAAAGCGCGTTTTATTCCCCCTTCGTCCATCACCGAATTGGATAACTTTAGACATTAGCGGAATTCATCATCAGAATAAAGAAAGAAAAAAAAAAATTATCTCTCATCTACAAATAACGGGAAGAATCTCTCAAATATTTAATATTTAACCTATTATCTCCTTTTTCTCACTAATTTCAATTTTTTTCCCCCACTAATTATAAAAATTCTGTTTTTAATAATAAATAAATAATTTTTAATTCACAACAAAATTGAAATATCAATATCAATCAAAATTGCAAAAAAAAGTGAATATAATTGAAATAGCAAAAAAATGGATAATTATTTTATTGGGAATTTAATTTTCCAGGCAAAATGAAATTTAAGTAAAACGGGGAAACAAACAGTTACAATATAGTTAATTCGATAGCGATGGAGAATTTTGGTGTAATTGCCCGCAGAATTTGTGGAAGTCAGCAGGGTCAGAAAAAGGGTCTAATAGTAACTGTGCGATCATAAAATAAGATCTTATATTGCTTATAGTCGAGGGTGGTACAAAGGTACGTGGGGTGAATTCAAAGAGCGACTCGTGAGTCAAAGTAAATCCAGTGCAATGAAACCATTGTTAGTGGCTCCCTTTAAATCTCTCTTTCTCTCCCCATTTCAAACCAAATTTCCCCTCTCACATCTCCATTTAATTTTTCAAGACACATGCTCTCCCTGCAACTGCATTTCCTTATCTTTCATTTTATTATAATAATTAAATGAAAGACTAAATTATTCCAATTTAAATGACAATTTTTTTTCCCATTTTTGTCAAAAAGCTCTCTCAATCGAACGTATGCGATAGTGTCCTAAAACGGAAAACAAATAATTATATTAACAACAATATTAAATACCACTTTTTATTATATACTTTCTATTGCAATTTCAGTTTTATTTTAATAAAATTTTAATTGAACCGAATTTCTCTTATTTCGAGGAGGACTTAATAAAACGGGGCAATTGATAATTTGCAGACTGTTATTCCCGAAGACAGTAGGATAATTTAATGACGTGAAGCACGCAAATTTCAACTGGTATGGTTGACACGGAATTGAATTCGAAACATCTCTGGATCTCAAATGAATCTAATTACCCCTTCATATAATACGTTAAATGAAGGAATGAAAATAGAAGAAATATGTTTTTCCTTTTAAGATAAAAATTCCTCAAGAGATAATTATAACAACACATTAAAAATTTTGCAATTTTCACCCTTCAAATTCAATCATCTTTTAATCTCACAATCAGTTTATCGCGTCTAATTAAATTAAAAAGCAATTTCAACTGTTGTTATCATAATTTAGAAAAATCGTCGAGAAGAAAAAAAATTCCTTGACAATCAGAATCAGGAATTTTCAATCAAAAATTAAAACATATAAAAAAAAACCTCTCTAAATTAAAAAAATCGTTAAATTAATAAATATTTAATTAAATTTAGTTAAATTTAATTCAATCAATATTTATATAATTAAATATTCAATTATCTCGAATTACATTTTAATTAACATTCCGTCAAAAAAAATGAATATTTTCAAACGAAAGAAACTGTAAAAATTCTATACAAGGGCTAAAAATTTGCATATGTACTAGAAATTTCAGTTAAACACGAAGAAGCAATCTTGGTAAATTTTTCTTTTTCTTTTTTTTATGAATTTTCTATGAATCATCATCTGGATAAGTAATTTGACCCTGAAATAGAAACGACCTACAACCGGTCTGGTAACCTATAACCTCGAGACTGAAAGGCTTAAAAGAATATTTAAACGAATTAGCGTGTTTTGTGCTGGTTTTCGCCAAGTAACACAACATTGATAGACGGAAAAAAATGCCACTTTGGTATTATAGAGAGGATTAGACGCACGTAACTGACTTTAGTCTTAATTGGCCTAGAATGTCGACATTATATATATATAAAATACTCTCGAGACACCTAGTCGCGCGTTGGTCGATGATAAATATAATTATAAATTTTACACTGTACATCTCCATTAGACTTTTTAATCAATTTACGACGTTAGTCACCTCTGGTCAAAAGAGCAAGAGTCGTAAAAAAAACCATTCAACATTCGTGGGAGTTATTTTACAATGCAATAAACTATTTACATTCAAGTCATTCACAAATTTTTTAATTTCAATTAAATCTTTAAATAGAATATTTAAATTATTTAATTTTTAACTAATTTTTGAAGCAGTAGTAATTGAAAAAAACATTGGTTTTTAATAATTTAAAAACTCGTTAATAATTTAAATAATTTAAATAATTTAAATAATTCAAATAATTCAAATAATTCAAATATTTTAAACTATTGTATAAACAATTTTTAGAGACAAAAAAAAATTATTTCATTTGGGAAAAAAATCAAATCAACGGAAAGTTTTCTTTTAAAATTGCATTTTTAACTTTTCTTTTTTGTTTTTGTTTCTTTGAAAAGCTTTACTTTCTTGCAAACTTTATTGACGAATTGTGTACTTTATCGATTTGACGCAGTTAAAATAAACAAAAGAAATTTGAGGAAAATTACAAAAAGAAAAAAAATAAATAAATTTATGGATTAAAAAAATTATTTTGCAGACTTTTTTTTAAGTATATATACATATATGAAAAATACGAAATGGTAATTTAATGTTAATGAAAATCCGCGAATATTGTTTTCTTATCGCTTGCGTAACAATATAAGTTTTCGAGAGGGGAAACTATCGAGTTACTTTACAAGTAGCATGCATCTGCTTTATGTACAATTTTACTTCTCATGTGCATATTTGTGACGCCACAATTTCAAGGTGAACCAACCACTTTTTAACACGTGATATTAGTTCCTCTCTGGAAATACCCTTCAAATATTTTTATCTATTAATAGTTTGTTGGAAAAGTGAAGAAAGTGGCGTCGCGATAAAAGCATGATAAAAATTTTATTATAGGGAAAAAAAAATTTTAATTTTCAACTAAACGTTTTTTTTTCAATGTTTCCTCATTTCAAATGTATAAATTTATATTATTTAACACGAAGAAAAAAAATGTTAAGAAAATATGAAGTAAAAGTAAATAATAAAATAAAAATATCAAGAAAAAAATAAATAGACAAATAATAAATATAAATAATGAACTAAATTCTTTTTTTAGCAACTCGATAATAAAACAAATTTAAGACCAAAAAAAAGGTTCTATCTTTTAATCAAGATTTCAGTCCAGATTCGACAAATTTTTTTCTTTAAGAATAAAAAGCTAAAATGGTTTGTGCCCTTCTCTTTTTATTTATCGCCCCCTAAAAATTCTCTTGCGGCGAAAATGCCTCGTAAAAGTCTCTCAAAGAAAAGGTCTTCAAACACAATGTCTGCAAGAGGCCAATTGGTCTGCGTATTGCGTTTAAAAGCATTAAAATCAACGAGAGAGAAATCTAAAAAAGAAAACTTTCCATTCCCTCAAAATATATATATTATGTACATATTATTCGTTTTTGTAAATGAAACGACAAAATTATATTTTTGTTCCGAGTTAAATATATCATATATGTTTGTATTTTCAAAACATCTCAATTTTAATTTGTTTTCAAAAATAATATTATTTAACTTTTAAGAGACCCTGAGTCGAAAATATATATAACAGCTGAAAACCTAAAATTTTCTCGAAAGATTTCCTTTGTCTAGTTTGGAAATTTCAATTTTTAAAAATAGTTTCATTATTAATTTTTTTTATATAATTGGACAAATTTTAATTAACAGAAAAGAATGAAATTATCTTCCGTTTGAAAATCCCAAGTTTGAATGTCAATATAAATGGAATGTCTCTTTTTATCAATTTCTCAGTTGGACAAAGGCACGAGCCACCTGTTAATGAAGAAATAATAATAATAATTACGATATTCTAAAATTTACAGCAACCGCAACATTAACAGAAAGAAATTATAATTGTCTTCGAATTCCTCTTTTTGAAATACTCAAAATTAACTTCATTTTAATTACCCATTAATACATTTCCGACGATTTCCACTTTAATTGATTTTCTATTTTTTTAATTTTTATATTATTTATCATATTATAATTATTTCACCGAAATTTCATTGTCTCAATTGGATCTAATTTTAATGAAACATAGAAAAAATAGTTTTTTCGAATTTTCAAAACGGAAGATAAAATTCGTCTTTAAAAATTTCAGCGTTAAAATGAAAGATTCTAAATTGCTTGATTAAAATATAAAAGAGAAAAAAATCTAGAAGCTGATGTGACATTTTAAATTATCTCTTGTTTCAAAGGGCAATGAAGAATGTCATAAAACTGGTTTTAAATAAAATTCTAAAAGCCCTGCTTTCATATTATATAGTTCCGGCCAGCGTTTATGTAAAGCTTTACAACCATGCGAATATTACTCCCTTGAAATTACCAGAATTTTTCTCTTTACATTCTCAGATCATTAGATGGAAATTTTTTTTCATTTTACACCCTCTTTTAAATGCGTAAAGACGAAAAAAATTGAAAACAAACTTTCAATAAACAAAACGATTTTTTTGTTTTTTGAAAGTTCCTTTTTCTCCAGTTTATCATAATTGATTATTAATTAATTTAATTAATACTGAATAATTATTGATTAATTAATAATCAAAAGACAAATTATCCGATTTTCGAGAATAGTAATTAAGAATTTCGAATGCAAAAAACTCGTTTTATAAAACGAGTTTAATTACTGATATAATTGAGTTTCAGAAAAAAAGAATCCTCCCAACTGAGAATGAAAAATAAACCAAGGAACGTGTTATCCGAATGAATAGTCCTTTTCTTGACCTACATCGATCCATCCTGTGACCTAAATTTTGCCAAAAACCCGGAAACTCTAGGATCAAGTCTCTATAAACGAAATAAAATCTTTTAATCAAAATTCTACAAACATTTCGTTCGAAATATTAATTTTTTTTATTTTGTTTATAAAACTGTAAAGGACTTTTTTTGTATCAAAATTCTTTCAGTAAATTTATACGAAAGAATGAAAGATGAGACGAAAAATTCAGTTTCCGGAAATAATTCGTCTCACAAGGTCAACAAGGAAGCCTGACAATTTCCTCAAATTCCACGAGTAACATGACATTGTGTCAATAAAAAGATGCAACAAAAGAATTTGATAACCAACCTGAAGATGTCGAAGGGGTTGTCACGTCCACGTTGAACAGCTGATCGTGATTGTCGCTTCTTCGAAGTCACCCTGGAGCTAACCTCTCTTTTTTACGTTGAAATTTCACAGTCGTTCAAAAGAAAAATAAACGACAACTTCTCCAATTTCAAGGATGGACTCTTCCCACCACCGTAATTGATATCCTTTTTATTCCTGTTGGTCCTTTTTGAGATGCTCTCGACCCACTGAACCGCGTTGTTGCCAGGCAAGGTGGACGTCGTAACCCAATTTTATTCCAGAGAAGAATTTGTCATTTGTTTTCCTGTAATTGATCACACACAAGAGGAAAATAAGGGACGATAAAATTTCACTGAAATAATAACTTCCTTTTTCGAATGGCTCACCGATTGACTCGAGAATTGTGTGAATAACGCGATTGGTGGATACACGCACACACCACCCGGGTGGAAGGACTGCGGCGTTTTGCACAACTTTTGTGTTATATGTATAATATCAAAGACGCAAGTGTATCAGAACCGGTGTCCTTTGTCACTGATCGTCATTCTTTGTCCCTTGTGACAATGCAAGTCTAAGAGTCATGTTCTCCCTAAACAATGTTTGGATTTTATCTGCCAGTCACAACTTTATTTATGTGAAGACGATGGGGGCGTATAAATGAAAAACACACAGAACTCCCTTTGAATCAAAAGACGAGAAACGTACCTGTTACCAACGATTCTGAAACGATACTGCAGCTCTCTATCCCCCAATATCCATGTGCCGCGCGCAGACGCGGATTGTTTCTGACTCTCCGAGCGACTTCCCGGGCGCCGGACGATGCTCATCTACAGAGAGATACACTCTTGTCATTTGAAAGCGCTAGATTCGAAAAAAGTGATTAATTTTCACAATTAATATTCACAACATTGTACACGTCATTTAAAAATATTTTCTTAATATTACTTTTCTACCTGTTTCTGTAAAAAAGCTGACAAATTCTGCAGCAGAAAAATTGTCTAAACCGGTACCATGCCGGCAAGGCGAAATTTCGATAACACGTGAAATCATAATATGCTGTCTATTTGAAAATTATTCTGTTAATTATTAACAATATCACCTATTTATATTAATTACCAATCCTTAGTATCACTTTTTGATTAATTTAAACATCTTATACATGGTTTTTTCACAGAAATTGAAGAATTCTTTTAGGTTACTAAATGATAGCGATCACGTGATCAAACTACAGCAAATTTTCTTTCTCGTTTTCACTTGATCTTTCGTAATTATTATAGTCAAATTATGAATAAAAGAACTTACCATAAGATTGATTATAAGTCTTGAATCCATTTTTCACGAAATATTTGTAAAAACTCGGTAAAAACTTGATAAATGGGGATGAAATGTACAGTTGACGGTTGAGCTGGTCCATTTTCCGACGACAATTGCGCGTTTAATGTGAAGTTAATCACAACTATCGAAAATCGACAATGGAAAATTTGGATAATCGATGTTTTCAAATTTCAGTGTTATAAATTAGAAAATTTGACTGAAATATATCTAATTACTGGATATATTTAATAATAAGTGATAAAGAATTGTGAAATAAAGTGAATATTATCGGGTATTATCAATTAAATTCTTAACAGAAAATTTTTAAATTGTTTTCTGTGGGAATAAATTCATAATTGGAAATTGTTGCCAACTTCAAGTAGATCGTTTACAATGTTGCAACATTTGCAATAACGGTTACATCGTCATTACGTTTATAAAGATTGTTGTGTTGCATTTTTCAAGTGATTTATAGTATTTTTGAATGAAATTAATAAGAAAATAATATTCGATGACAACATTAAAGCATCGAGACTAAGTGTAAGTGAAAAAGATTAATTATTTTACATAAACTTTGTGCTTTTTCATTGTTGAAAACAATTTTTCATCAAATCGCTCATTGTCGTCTTTTATTTTCGGTTTTTCCACATTTTGTCATTAAAATTCATATATACTAATCGGAGGATTTGAGAAATTCTTAACCCGATTAAAAATCTCATTTAAAATTGAAAATAAGCTAATTATTATATGAAAATAGAAAAAATCGGCATTCATAACCTTAAAAAATATGAAATTTAGAAAATTTTCACATAGAAAAAAATTTCGTTTTTAAAATATTACTTTTTTAAGCACGGGATTAATTAATTTCAATGATTCTGAGTTTAATTAATGATCTTATAATAATCTGGGAATTTTCACATAAATAGAAAGGATTTTCATAATTTAACAAAATTAATTTTTTACGGTAACTATAAATCAAATTTCATAACTGTATTAAAAAAATCCTAAAGCAAAATAAAACCAAAGTAATTAATTTCAAATTAAATCAAAGATTATTATCTATTTTGTGTTTTTATGTTAAATTGTTTATTTGCTCTGACTTTGAACTTTATATTCATATGCGTTCGTTTTGTTTCTAACAGTATTTTTCTTTTATCGATTTTCCACAATAAAAATGAGGAAAAGTGTAAACAATCTATACTTTGAGGCGTAGTTTGGTATTTAATGATTTCACCTGAATTTTAATCAAATAAAACTTTTTATTGCATTTCACAAAATAATTTTTTTTTCCTTCACTAGAAAAATTTGCAAAATTGTTTTGAAGAATTCAAGTTAATTATTATTGTATAAATATTTTAAATGATAAAATAAATATTTTATCTCGTTAAAATTAAAGAATTTAAAAGAAAAAAAATTGCTCGTTTTTTTTTGTAAAGTGAATAAAGAAATTATTAATAAGTGACCTAAATTTTGATTGAGGTGTAACGAAAAGTTAGTGGGTGCCGAATTTATCGTGGCGTTGCCCTAAATATTACGAGTGCATCTTTGCGACTAACTAATGTATTTTAAAATAGATTTGCTGACATTTAGTACAAGATTATTCAATTATGCAGAATTGGATTAAAGAAAATTAAATTAAAAATTCTCGCAAGTTTCCTTCATTTATTTTTTTTTAATATCATTTCTCTTTTTTATTTTAATTTACCGAATTATCTGATCGTCTCTTTAGTTCCCAATCTCATTAAAAGTATAGAATTTAATTAGTTTCCTCACTATATATAATCGTTAGAAAATGTAAAATATTTTTGTGCATTTTATTTGAAAATTTCCACATAATTTACTTCCTAAGATAATCAGTCAGACAAGATTAAGAAATAGACATGTCTTAAACGCGCTGACAGCAAACAACAAACTAAAACCTCAAAGATAAATCTGCGCACTTTACAACTCTCATTAAATCAACTTTAAATGCACATTAGCAAAAAAGAAAATCAGCTTCTCAACTATATAGTATATAATATATTAATACTTTTCTAAAATTTTTCAAAGGGTCAAAACTAGTTTTCATACAATATTACATTCGAAAAAAAAGAAAAAAAAAGAAATAAAAATCTAAAATGTATGATTGTAAAACGATGTGAAGTCTTTCTGACTTTTGTTGTTGTTACCGGTAGTGTTAGGACGTAGAAGCGTGAAATTGACAATAAAGATAAGCCAGAGTATTGCCGATAGCTAGACCATAAAACCTTGTGAAACTTTTTAATTGCACGCTCGACTTCCTATCGTGAATTTCAAGTTGGTTTATAGTATTTATAGACCATAATTTCTGACTTATACATTTTCTCTAGGTCAATATTTCTTTTCGAAAAAAAATAATAATACAAACTTCTTCATTGCAAAAATAATTGAATGCAAAATAGAAAAATAAAACCGAAATTAATTGATAAATACAAAAAAAAATAGTTTAATAAAACATTGGATACTTTAATAGTTTTTAACAAATAAATGATAATTAAAAACAATTTTTGTAGATTAGGAAGAATAAGAAATTAAAAAAAAGAGCAAAGTTCAATAGTGTTAAAAAACAAACAAAAAATAGGTAAAATAGGTTTGTAAAAAACGAACAAATATAAAAATCCAATTGACGTAGTACGCTTATAAAAAAGTGTGTGTTAAAAGCTCATCGAACCGTGACTCAATTTTTTTTTCTCTCGATTCGATTTCCCATTAGCGATTAATTGACCCATCATCAGTGAATTAGGCCAACCGAAAATGAAAAAAAAAAAGAAAAAAAAACATCCCAGGAAAAAAAGGTTGTGTAGAAATTAAAAAAATGTTTTAATCTTCAACTGTAATTGTTATAATGCAAATATTAAAATACAAACGCCAATTCATTGGTAAACATGGAATCTAAATATTCTATAATATATAAGTGTAAAATACTTTACATGCGTTCGCTTTTATACACGACGCTGTCGATAAATAAATAGCAGAACGCGTTTCTTGAAATAATTTAAATGTGTTTGTGTATAATATAAAACTACCTGTTTAGCTTCTGGAAACAATGTTATTAAATCCCCCAATCGTTAAACAATTTTTATAATTATGTTTTTTTTTCTTTTTAAAAAGACAATTGTTTCCACCCCCTCGAAAAAAGAACAAAAGGAATGATAAAGGGGGACGGATTTAAAAAAAAGGAACTGCAATAGGCAGCGATTTGATAAATTAAAGGAAACCGTAGATATTCTATGCGCGGTGGATTTGCAATCACTCAGTGATTACATGAAATGCTTAATCTGATTAAGAATAAGGTCTCGAGGAAAAACATTTTCAATCGAGCCTTTTCAGAGAAAAAAAAGGAGAGAGAGAGAGAAAAAAAAAAGAAAAAAAGTGAACAGAGGAAACCTATCACCTACGATCATTTTTATGTCAATATTTTTTTTCACACTTTCCTCACTGTTCGTCCTTGTCCTTTGCTCCGTGCTTGAGAATTCGTGTAAATTCGATATAATCGAACATTGATCCTTTTATTGGCGCCTCACGATACATTTCATCCACCTCATCGTCAGTGAAACTAAAAATAAATTTTCATTGTGTAAAATAAATCGTTTACCCTTGGTGAACTTCAAATTTCAAGGTGAAGATTTTATTTCTCGAAAGAATTTGATAAAAACTTTGATAGAATCAGTATTTCTGCATAAAAATTTATTCTATTTATGCCTATCTATTTGTATATTTATTCATATTCATATTTCTTTATGTTTATTATTTTATATAATAATAATTATATAATATAATAAAAAATTTATTTAATTATGCCAAAGAATTAATTAAAGCCAGTGACAAAATTTAATAATAATTAATTATTCTTGCAATTTTATCATAACGCATTTCGAGAAATAAAATTTGAGAATTATTTGAAAGTTCTCTTTCAATTGAAAATTAATAATCAAATTACCGGTCACCCATTGTTGTTAAAAGTTCACGAAGACGTTCCTCATTGATGTGGCCATTATTTTCTTCGTCAAAACAGCCGAATGCATTTTTAATTACATCCTCGGGGTCAGTTCCCTGAAGTCTTTCGCCAAAGAGAGTCAAAAACATGGTGAAATTTATCGAACCCTGTCCCTCATTTATCATTTGCTCCAAGTACTCGTCAGTTGGATTTTTACCTAAAAATAAGAAAAACAATAGTTATAATTTCAAATTAAAATTCACCAGTTCGTGAAAAATATTAACAAAAAAAATTTTTAATATATCCAACCTAATGAGGCCAACATATCATGAAGATCTTCTTTATCGATGAAACCGTCATGATTTTGATCAATCATATTGAAAGCTTCCTTGAATTCGGCAATTTGTGCTTGATCAAACATTGCAAAAACATTTGATGTTGCTCTTTGTGCACGTTTTTTGGTGGTGGCACGACGACCTGCTGTTTTACGTGACGACATCTTCCTCTGGAATAAAAATTGATTTTAAAAAAAAATTTAATTCATAATTATTTCCCTTATTACAATATTTAATAATAATGTATGGGGAATAAAATGAGATTTAAAAATTGTAGGAAACTTGCGATATTAATAGACGATATATGTCAGGAGTTTATTAGAGCTTATGTTTATTTTAGGATAATTAAGTCAGAAAATTCTGACGTTAGAGAAAACGAGGTAAAAATAAAAAAACTTGAAAAAATATTCCAGAAATGAACTCATTAAATACCAATTAATTCCTCAGTTGATTAAAAAATATAAATAATTTATTTTTCTGCAAAGAAAAAATAGAAATAATAGAAAAAAGGCAAATTTTCTCCATTTTCTAGTAAAAAAAATTACACTATTTAATTACTTTCACTAAAATTAAAATTAATAAATTTATTTCTATATTTATAAAACTGTTCAGTGAAGAGGCATAGTAAAATGCAAAGATCAGCAAAATGAGATCATTAACCATGACACGTCATTAAACATTTATTGCTCGGTATTTTCGTTATAAAATCGAATACCTAAAACAAAGAGAAAGAAAGTAAATTTCCTTGATTTTATGACAATGATTCATCAACGAAGAAGCACATTGTTTACTTTTTAAATGTCATTTTAATTACCATAACCTAACCTCAAAATAATTTTGTTTCTTTTTCTACAGGTCATTTTTTTTACTCCGGAAAATGGAACAAAATTTAATGGGAATAAATAAAGGAGAATATAATACGAGCAAGTGTATTGTAAAATTACAGATTGTTTCTTGAAGAATAGTAATGGCCGTCCTAAATGTCAGAGAGAAAAAAATCTGTTGTCAAACTAACAATTATCTTTCGTGCACTATTCAACAATTGATAAAAAAAATCCACTTAATTGGATGAAGGACATTTTAAGGTAATGAAAAACAACACTCACCACTTAATAAGTTTTACGTAAATGGATAGAAAATTAGGTATAAATTAAACTTTCACACTGGAGTGAATCAAACAATGAACAAATGGAGACTGGAAATTTTCAGCCATTCACACCACACCCGGATAAGTGTCTCACTCTGGCGGTAGAATTTAAATTTGCTGTTTGCCTTCTCTTCTCCAGCATTCTCTCCTTCTTTTGATTTCGAAAAGTTCTGACCGTATTTAGTTTAAAGATATGAGTCAGTAATTTTGTCGTAAATAAGGTCATGGTAAAAAGTGAAAATGATACTTGCTATGTTATAGAAAATATTGCCATGCAAAAAAGTTTTCTTAAAAAAAAAAGCAAATTTTAAACTCCAAATTTTGAGATAATTACTCTAAATTAGGCCTACTCTAAATATAATCATTTATATTTTAGGGTAAAACATTTATTTTTTTAGTTATTCAGTATTTCGAATTTTTTTCAGTCATTTATAATAAAGACTATGAGGTCAAATTTTATTTAACAACTTAACTTCAAAAGTATATATAATTGTTTTGCATTTGTTTATTAACATTTAAAATAACAATTTAGAAGTATAATTAATTTGAAAAGAGTTAGAAATTAATTTAAAAAACTATTTTACGAATTTACAACGAGAAAAATTTGTAAATTAAGTTAAAATTTATTTATAAAAGATAATTTTTCAAAATTGTGTAATGCAATTTATAAGATTTTTGAAAATAACATCAGTGGATCATTTCGCGATATTTTATTTATAAGTGAACGTAATAATCCATATATAGAAAATGTTTGACCATGAGAGAGTTTGAATCCTTATATGGATGTATCTCAGAAACTTTTAACTAAATTATGTCTCGCCTGTTTTATGTAATAAAATAGTTAATAACTTTTGGAAGAGATATGATTAAATAATTATTTAAAGGAATTAAAAAAAAATGTGGTTTAGGAGTCATTTCTACGGTAACCGAACTTTAGAAAGTACGGCATCTAAGCACCAACTCGCTTAGTTTTGCTTCGAAACCGTAAACTTCAAAGTTCGTACGGAAACGTACAATCCTCTTTTTCCTCTTTGCTTACAAGTTACTTTAATATTACTCTGTTAGTTAACAATTTTTTCTGTCCATCTGTCTTTTATAATTATAGATAAATTTATACTGTACCTCTTTTTTTTTCTTCTTTTCTTCTTTCTTCAATTTTCACTTCACTTTTCTTCTTTCTTCTTTCTTCAATTTTCACTTCACTTTTCTTCTTTCTTCAATTTTATTCACTTTCATTTTCTCTGATCAATTTCATTTTTCTGTTTTTCTTTTTGTGCCAATAATTTCATCAAATTTCTAATTCATTTACTTCTGTTTTCCTCATCGTATGTATTTTTCTCTGTATAATGCTTTCTTTAATGTGTCTCAAATTTATTTTACAATAGGTCTGAAAATATTACTTTTTTTACTTTCAAATAACGTCCAAGTTTTTCTTTCAGTTTGTCCAGTTTTTTCTCTTTTCTGTACTTACAATTACTTTTAAGTTTACTGATTCAGATTCTTAGAGGATTGCATCGTCTCCTGTTAAACTATTGAAAGCTCAACGGTTCCGAAAACATTCCCGAGAAATATCACTAAACCACCACGTTAGATCCTCTAATTTTTGCTCTTATATACTAATTGATAGAATTTCATTGCACTTGTGAGAATGAATAAATAACATGCGATCCTAGTGAGCGAATTGTTAACGAAATTTTCAAATCAAACACCATATCAATGAGGAGTAAAGCCCTGATCATAATAAATTTTACAATTTTTCTATTTTACTTTTAAAATATTGTACTGTGAAAATATACATATAATTTTTAAAAAATTAATCATTTCTGTATAAATGTAAATTAATTAATAAATTTACGATAGAAGATAATAAACAGAGATATTGAGATATTGACCAGGTTCACTAAGTAATTATTACCGGGATTTTTTCAAAATTCGCTTTACATAATAATTATTGCTCTGAAAAATAATTACAATAGAATTTTTCATTAATTTTCGTCATGAATTGTGAATTTATTTTCAAAGTATCAGGGGAAAAAAATAAAATCCGTATTTTATATTCACAGGACTTATTTTTAAAAAGTCTTGCACGTTTAATTTACGAATTTTATAATACATACTCTTTTATTTTTTTAATCCTAAAATAATAACAACTAAGTAAATAAAATATATATACAAAATCATACATACAATTGGCACATTTGGCCTATTTTGTTCCATTTCACTTCACATTATAGACAGAAAAAAAATTCTTTGTGTACTATTTACAGTTTTGCTATACTTTTGACGTGATATTAAAAAAAATCATAAAAAGCAACTTTCCACGGTCGCTAAAAATTATTTCTCCAGACTATGGTATTTTTTAAATAGTTTCATGTTTAAATATTATATATATATAAATAATAATCCCTCGTTGAGTACTATTTTTGTCTTCATTATATTGATGAAGTTTGTTTGTGTACATCAAACGAGAGGATAAACGATCACGACTTTGGATTCAGAATTACAACCATAATTTTTTAAATTGTCGTACTTATGATGATTTCGTGTGAATTTAGTTTCGAAAGTACAGACAAAATATAGTCGATTATTTTTAAATGCAATAATTAATCGTTGGCATTAACTATCGAACGGAAACTCCATTGATTGTGATACCATTCCTATGGTGAACTGGTTCAGCCTCGTAATGGCCAGAACGATTGTAAACTCTTCGTCCATGTCCTCCGTATCTAAAAATAAATTAAAACAATATTAAACAATTTATACTTTTTGAAAAATTCTCTTTATAATTATAATAGAATGATTTTTTTGATTTTAATTTTAATTAACCAAAACTGCCGTTAAATCTTTAATGTCAGTTTTAATTTTCTTTAAAAAAAAGTAAAATTGAAACATACCCGTAAGCACTACCGCTGATACTGTAGGGATTATCGTAAAGACCATCTTCAGGAACATTTTCGTACATTGTACCTGGAATTCCATCATTTAAAGTAGCGTAGGACATAACTGCTGCATTTTGATCCTCCTTTCTCTCAGCAGCTTGTACGTTTTCGGTATTTTTTACAGGACTGGACTTTCGTCTGAAAGAAAACGTTTTTTTTAATTTTATTATTTAAAAAAATAATTTATTCATTTAGCACTAATTTTTAATTTATTTAATATACTTTTTGACTAAAATGAATATTATTTTCCACTTACAGACGCAAATAAGCCAGACCGATGATTACCAAAATGAAAATTATAACTCCAGCCCCGATTCCAACACTGGTACCAACTCCCTGGACTTCTGCCACCTCGTTCAGAGATACTGTGAGTTTCGAAATTTATTTTAGTAGAGTAAATTTTATAATTTATCATATTTATAAACTTCAAGGTGTTTTGTTTTTTCTTTAAATAATTTTTCATTTTCTTTCTACTCACACATGCATTTTGGTTCATCGCCACTCCAGTGGCCAGTATCTAAACATTTTCTAAGGAAAGAACCAACCCTTTCGAAATGCGGTAGACAATGATATTCTGCAGCACCTCCATAACTTGTACTTCCATTCACGACAATGACTCTTCCATTTTCGACAATTCCTGGATCCTTGCAATCAACAGCTGTAAAAATCGATTTTTAGTTTGGTAATTTTTAATTTAAGTTAGGGAGATTTAAATTCATTAGGATTGATAATTACGATAACAAGCGGGCGAAGTTCCACTCCAGGATCCATTCTGCAAACATATTCTTGTTTCATTTCCTTCCATATAATATCCACGTGGGCAATTATAATGAGCTACTCCTCCAACGCTGTGAGTTGAAATTTGCGTTGCTATCATTCCCATTTTGTCCGGATCTTTGCATCTGATTTCTGAAAATTAAATTTTTTTCATGAATGAAAATTCAACTATGAAAAATATTCCTTATATTTGAAAACATTTTTTTACTCTACCTTTACAAATTGGTGTATCACTACTCCAAGTTGCATTTTCTAAACAAAGTCTTCGCGCAAATCCATCTAATTCGTAGTTTCCGTCACATTCGTAAAGTGCAGCTGCACCATAATAGGTCGCATTTGAGGTCAAAGTGTAATGTCCATGTTGAATTTGTTCTGGTTTTCCACAGTCAACATCTGTTGGAAAAAAAATTAAATTTCAATTTTCTGAACCTGAGTAAAATCAATTTTTATGTTTTTATAAATTATAATAAATATTTATTGCAATTAATTTCGACTTTATCTTTTTCAGTTCACTTACAAACACATTGAGGTACTTCTCCACTCCATTTTCCTGTATCTTCACACGTGGACAATGGTTCTCCAACGACTTTATATCCTCTCTCGCATCTGTATTTGGCCAATGCGCCAATTTTATAGGAAGTTGCACCTGTATTCGAATTTTCGGCTGTTCCAGTTCTTATCAGTGTTCTTCCGTACATTCTGTCGTTTCCAGTCACCGAGAGAATTCCATGAATTGCTAACACTGGTTCTGAACAGCGAATTTCTGCGAACAAAAAGGTAACTATATTTTACGATTGTTATAATTTAATAAAAATATTTTCTATTTTCATTATTTCTATTATTTTAAGTTGGGAAACGATATAAATTTATTTAAAAAAGCAATTAATGTTTATATAATTAAATAATTAATAACTTTTTAAAGGTACGTGATTGAATGACTAATTAATTAATAATTTTTTTTAAAAAAGTGGTTTACGAGTTACTTCTACGGTTATCGAACTTTAGAAGTTCGGTATCTAAGAACCAACTCTCTTAGATTTTGCTTCGAACCCGAAAGAGCTTCAAAGTTATACAGAAATTCACAACTCATTCTCTCTTTATTTGCACAATTTTTACTATATCTATTACTGTCATCAATTATCATTTAACTGTATTATATGAATTTATTTTCTTTTCTGTCATTTTTCATAGTCTTTTTATATTAATTTCAAATTTGTACATGTCATATTATTTTATAATTATTACTATAGTGCCATTGTCATTGTTATCATCATATATCATCATTTTTATATCATCATCATTTCATCAATATTATCATCATTGCCATTATTATCATTTCATCAATATTATCATTATTGCCATTAATTATTGCCATTATTATCATTATATTGCCATTATATTATCAATTATTGCCATTATTATCATTATTGCCATTATATTATCATTATTGCCATTAAGTCAGTTTTTCAATTTTAGTCATTTTGTCTCGTTATTCTTTTTTTTTACCAGGGAAGATTGTTTCGTTTCCTATTAAACAGTTTGAAGCTCAAAGGGTTCGAAACATTCCCGAGAAGTGTCATGTAAACCACTTCTATAATCTCTTCTTCTCATCGCCCTTATATACTAAGCGATGGAATTTTATTGCACTTATGAGAATAAATAAATAATATGCGAGCCTAGTGGTTAAATTTTGAAATACTTTTTCAAACAAATATCGTATCTATGGAAACTATAACCCCCTGGGCATAATAATTATTTTTATCCTTTTATCATAAAATTTTTCAAAACAATTGAAAATCATTTTTTTTAATTTATCTCTTAGAATTAAAAAAAACATTTATCTCTTTTAAAATAAAAATAAATAGTAATTATGAGTAATAATTAATTTCTCCAATGAGAAATTTTGAACAATAATTTTAATAATTAATTATTCGTTACTTTTAGAAAAATAAAAAATCTATTTTTCTTTCAGAATAAAATTTACCTCTGTTAGAATTTAAAATAGAAAAAATTTCGAAATTCTTTTTATTTAATTTTCTAATTATTTAGTAAATTTGAAAAATTTTAATTTGTTTAGTAAATTAATTGATTTATTAACCAAACTGGACTAAATAGTTTCTTTAAATGTCTAATTTTGAGTAAACTTTTTTTTCTTTTTGTAATTTTAGTTGAACTTCGACATGATGTTGAGGCAATTTGATATCTAATTTTTTACCTTCGCATTTCGGTGTAGCATCACTCCATTGACCATTGTCTAGACAATATCTTTTTGTAACTCCATTCAGTCTGTAATTTCTTGTGCAAGAATATGAAATTTCACTTCCCAAGTGTGCCGTTCCGTTTATATAATCGACTGCTCCATTTAAAACTGGTAGGACCTTCCCACAGTCGATATCTAATAAGAAAAAAAAACAATAAATTTTCGATAAAATCTTATTGCACACAGTAGCTTTTGAAAATATTCTCATATTTTTTCCCTCTACATCATTTTGTTTTCAGGGTTTAAAAAATCGTAACAATCGAAGGATTAGAAACTTAATTATCAAAATAGATGTCAGTAATTTAAATTACTTGTAGATTTAATTAAACTAAATAGATATTTTGTATAATTTAATTTAAATTTATGGATCAGATTATAGATTTAATTTCTCAAAAGTTTTTACAATTTTTGATTCCACATTAAATTATATAATTATTATAATTGAATTTCTATTGTGTAATTTAAATTAATCATTTGATTTTTATTTCCAGATAAAAATAACTTACATTCGCAAGATGGAACATCTCCGGTCCACTCTCCATTTTTACCACAGGTGTGTCTTGCTTCACCATGAAGCAAATATCCAGCCTCACAATGATACGTAATCGAACTGTGTACATTAAAATCATATCCGACGACGTAACTTCCTGCTGGTACTTCCGGTTCCTCGCAAATAATCACTTTACAACAGAAGAAAAAAAATTAGGATTCGCAAAATCTTTCGGTATTTTAGACTTAATATTAATAATAATATTTTTATTTTTATTAATTAATTTATTATTTCATAAAAAATGTATTCAAATTAAATGAAAATATTTACTTTAGACAAAAATATTCAACTCTAATTAATAATTATCAATTACAGGGCAGCTGCAGATTTTATGAAAAAGCTTGAAATCAAAGAAGATTTCAAACCATCAAGGAATTTTGATAGTCGAGGAAAAAATTCCTTTAATGTAAGGTAATAAATATTAATTATTTTTTTAAATTAATTATACTATTTTTGTTTGAAAAAAATTGAGGGCAAAAAATACTAACACTCGCAAGAAGGTGTATCGCGGCTCCATTTTCCTTCTCTCGTGCATTCTTGTTTGGCATCGCCGACAAGCCAATAATCATCTTGACAGTTATACATAATTAAACTGCCAACAGTCGTGGTTGTATTTATTAAGGTCACAGTTCCAAATTCAATTTGGGCCGGGGCTCCACAATCCACAAATCGGCACTGTGGACTTTTACCCGACCATTGGCCCCCGATATCGCACGTCAGGACCTTCAACATATAAAGATTTTAAAATGAAGTTCCTTTCACCTGTTTTGTATACCAAGTTATTATTTATAACAAAAACCTTTAATATCGATTGCGTAAACTTGACATTTGTACATACATACAACTTTTTTTTTGTGGTAATCAACATTAAACTCTCGTGTTTCTTTCAGCCCAAAAAACATAGTAAAATAAAGTTTGGAATTTAGAAACGCTATACACTTTAAAAAGAATAAATTTTTAAACGTAAAAATAGTTTGAAATTTAAAAAGAAAATAATTAAAAGAAAAAGTTGTAATGAAATTTTAATTTTAAATTGAAATTAAAATTTAATTTTTAATTGAATGTTGATTTAAAATTTAATGCTTATTAAATTAAGTAATTGTTTGATAAATTAAAAAAAATAAGTCGATGAATACAATTATAAAAAAATAATAGATGTAGTTGGATATTAATTAGCTTGAGATAGAGAAAGAATAATAACAATAAGTTTTTTATGGTATTTGAAAACAATAAGAGGTAAAAATTTGAAGTCACGTTCTTGAAGTATTAATAATTGTCAAGGATTCTGTCTTATATAAAAAGAAAATATTTATTTCCTATTTGCGAGGAAAATTACATAAAAGAGAAAATTCCCGTTACTGATATTTTTTCATAGTTATCAATATTTCATTAATTATTTCGAAATAATTCCTCACGTATCAAGGTTTCAGTGAATTTAATGTTTACACTGAAATTGTCTGTAATTCATTTTAATTACGTTTTTTTATTTTTATTCATTTATACTTTCGTTTTTATTTTTAGTATTTTCTTAAATATAAAAAATTATTTTAAATTTTACTGGGAAAACTCACATTATCTCCAAAAAGGATAAAGCCATTTTGACAAGAATAAGTTGCAATTGATCCAACACGTCTTCCAGTAATTTCGAAAACTCCTCCATTTATTTCCGGTGGTTCAGGACACCAGTTAACTGAAATAATTTTCATTTTAGAGAATATTTCTCTATCGATTCATTGACTAGTGAAAATGTCAAGAAGCTTACATAAGCATTGAGGTTGATGTCCACTCCAAATTCCTCCGTCTCCACATCTTCGTGTTGAATCTCCAACGAGAGTGTAATTTTCTTTACATGAATAATCGGCTAGTGCTCCGTGTGTTGTTCTACCGTCGGAAAGTTTTACAATTCCATTCTCAAAATCCGGCAATTGTCCGCAATCAACAACTGAAAATAAATTTTGCATGAGAATTATCAAAAAATTTATAATACAAAAAAATATTAATCGAGAATAATTAATAATCAATTTTCTTACATTTACAGGTGGGTGGATTTGCACTCCAAAATCCAGTGGACTCACAGACTCTGTTTTTCGATCCCAGGAGCATATATCCATCGGGACAAGTGTATTCAATAATTGCCCCAATTGTTCTTTTGGATCCCACAATACTCGTATTTTCCGATCTATCAGGACTACCGCATATCGATGGTTCTAGAAAGAAAAGGTAATAATAATTTATAATTAAAAAAAACTTTTTTAAAAGAAAAGTATAGAAAAAAATCGAACAAAATCTTACTGCTTTGACAAATCCAGTGAAGATAATCCAAATTACAACCGACGTCATTCCAAAGCCATCCTCGTCCTCCGTCTAAAACGACACAATTTTGCTCGCCATTGTAGTTATTAGGTTGATCTTTACCCCACGATGGTTTCTGAATAACTTCACCTGGCGAAAGAAAGAAAAAAAAAAATTTCACAGTTAATTTGCTCTCGAGGTAATATTTATTAAACAATTCTCGTGAAAATAAGGAATATATTCATTATTATTCAGTTCGCCTCCAAGAAGAAAGAAACATTATAATTTAAATAAAGATGCCAGTGGTCTTGGCAATTCTATGAAGCTGTAAAATGTAAATATAGGAAAAAAAAGAAAAAAAATCTATAGGGGAATTTATGAAAAAATTTTATCCTGCTTAGAATTCAATAATTTCTTATATTATTATAACGAAACTTAAAACATTTTTGCATAAATCAATGCACCTATTTTCTGCCTCGTCAAGTCAAAAAATTTACAAGTGTTTTAATTTCAATAATTAGCATTATAGTTACGTTGAATCGAACTCTGAGACGTAACTTCCCGTCACTTTCGACACGGCTTCTAACTTTCACGTTCCATTCGTTATAATGCACAATAGATTGCTCCCTAAAATCGTTGCATCACTTTAATCACCGATAAGGAAGAGCATTTTAAAATGTTTGTCCAGTTGACAATTTGCAAAAGAAATTCGTTTCACCTCGAGACCAATTTCTCTGATTTCTTCTTTGAAAAGTTACGTCGCAAGCGATTGACTTTTCATTATTTGAAATTCTTTTTTCTAAACTATGGGACAAACAGTTTCAATAAATCTTCTTTGAATTTCAAAAAAATTCGAAAATCCCAATTTTGTCGTTCTGTAGATATTGAAATAATTTAATTCAATTTGTATTCTATTTTGATTATGACTTAAGGTAATTAACATAATTTTCAATTGTCACAATTAGTTAATTACCACTTTCTCTAGTATTGACCTAGATTCGTCTCAAGTTGTTGCAAAAGAGTGTTTATTACTAGAAATAAAGCAGATTATAATCGCATTTCCCATTGTGCAGTTTTTCATATTTCTTGCGACAAAAAAAAACCATAGAAAAAAAATTCTCGATGAATCATTGTAATGTTTATTTTTCTATTATTATTCACTTTACCATAAATTCTGAAATATTCAAATAGATCTCCATTTGAATTAAAATTCATTACTTTAATTTAAATAATTTCAAATTAATTATTTTAATTCAAATGATTTACAAAAAAAAAAATTCAAAAATTACTTTCAAATAATTTTCAATTTAAATCCCTTATTTAGAATTTAATGTTTACTGAATCCGTGAGTCCCTTATGTAAAACTGAACTAATTCTTAAACGATTCCAAGTTCTCTGGACTTTCTCTTTACTGCACGATTCAAAAATCACTCGTTCTATTTTTCTTCCCCTCAATTTATATAGACGTAAAATGTTTACTAATGTTTAATGTGTTTAAACAAAAAAACTCTAATGTAAATGTTTTAAACGAGAGCAAACACGCGAGATACGTATATGGTAATTATTACTATATACATATATATATATATATAATTATTAGCCTCAAATTGATTGGTTCGAGGTTCCTATAAGTGTCCGATGAATCTTTGAAACAAAATTACGTAACAGAGTTTTTAACCTGATTCTCACAATCCACGATTACAAATTGTACAGTACTGGAATGGTATTCATGAATCGTGAGAGGAAAAATCACATTGGACGGAAGTTAAATTAAATTGGAAATACATATATACGGAAAAAAAGGAAACACGCGCGAGATACATCATAGATAATACAAGCATTATATTATAGAAAAAAAAGAAAATATGCGCGATTTGAAAAAATTATCATTTCTCTTACCATCAACCCATCGCCATGTTCTTGCTGTGATTAGCGGCTCTTTTTGTGCTCCAATCCAAACTAATTGCGTTTTTAATTTGTCCTTCCTCCTATCGAGATTATTCAAAATATAACTGGATGATATTCCCTAAAATTATTCCTTGATTAGTATTAGTATTTAATAGATTAGTATTTAAAGGGGGGAAAATAATTTAAAAATTGTTCTTAAATTATAAAAATTAGGATTTTTAATTTCTTTTTCCGTATAAAAGAAGGTAATTTGTAAATATATACCGTAAATCCGTGGATCAAATCGCCTCCTCTTGATTTACAGTGCGATCTTGCTTCGTGGAAAGAGCCACCTTTATTGACTATAAATTCATAACAAGTTGAATTAAATGCCGCTAAATCGGCATCAGCTGGCGTTCCTGCATGTGCGCATCTGTCGACCGAGAATTCTGTTTAAAAAAAGAAAATAACAATTATTAAATACTATGAAAACAGAAAATAGAAAAAAAAATACTAAAGTAAATAAAATAAAATATGTAAATGCTTTACAAAAAATATGTATGATGATACAAATGATAGAGACTGGAAAAATTAAAAACATAATTAAATTAATCTCGTGGATATATCTTGAATTTCTTTGTTTTGCAGATTTATCTCACCATCGGTAGCAAAGACCTCGACTTCACAGAGACTCAAACTGCCTTCGACTCCAACCAATTGAAGAAACACGTACTGTCCAATCAAGGCTCTTGCACACACAAAAGTTTTCGTGATTCCTTCCTCTGCAAATATAAATTTTTTCCTATCAGGTACAATAATTTTTTTCTCTTTTTGGCATTTTTCAAAAAATTGTTTTCCTTATAAGAAAAAAATTTTTTTATAAATTTTTTCTGTCACTTTATAATTTACGTTTAAAAAAAAAAACTAGTAGATAGAATTCAGAAAAGAGGTGAAGTACTTTTTAATCTCTATTCTGAAAAATACATGATGCTGTGTGTGTGCGTAAAACGGTAAACTAAACGGCTTTCGTAATTAGTGACAATAAACTTTGTCGAAGTCCAATTTAGAAAATAGAATCACTTTAAAGAAATTAACTCAAATAATATTATGACGCAGTATAATGATAATTTCCGATTTTCCACAGATAATTGAAGTAACATCGTCATTTGGAGAGGAAAAATTTCCTTTTGAAGCAAACGCGGCTCTTTTTGTAAGAAGAAAAAAAAAGGAATAAGTGGCTTTAAAATGAACATATTTACGCATTTCCGTATAATAAGAAATTTAAAGCTGATGGAGTAGGCAAATTTTTCTGACACCATTGTTGTACTTGTGATTATAATAATAATCATCTCACTTACCAATTGTACCCGGAAACCAGGCGCAAAGTGGATTTCGTTGTAAATCAGCGCTACTGTTACCAACACGAATCTCAATATCCTGAAGTGGCTGGTGACCTGGAATTTCGTGAGACTTAATTTAATTGGTAAATAAAATTAAATTAAAAGCAAAATTTAAAAAGAAAATTAAATTATTGTCGAAATTTACATATTTTATTTTTTTAAATTGTTTGCAGGTTCGCAAAGTAAAAAATAGATAAAAGATTCTTTGGAATCTTACCGCAACAACCTCTGGTCGTCACCCTTACGACCTTGACAGCGTATGGCTTCAGAAGATCTACCCTCCACCATGGACTAGGCTCACTTTGAGTTTCTGTACATCGTTTTCCATCGTGCTCTGTACCAAAATCTCCATCGTTTCCATGATTTGCATCGCCTCCTCTCACAGTCGTTGATTGATTTGCCGGCTTTCGGAAACCGACATTTGTTCCTTTACAAGCAACAAAAAAAAGTCAAGGTAAGTGTTTTTTCTTTATACAATTTTTTCGCAAGTAGAAATATTTCCCGAAATTTAGTTCCAATTTCTAATTTTTTATTTTGTTTAAGAAAATTAA
The DNA here is from genome assembly GCA_001855655.1 of Leptopilina clavipes. NCBI lineage: Eukaryota > Metazoa > Arthropoda > Insecta > Hymenoptera > Figitidae > Leptopilina > Leptopilina clavipes. The sequence continues at coordinate 160,033 of JUFY01033366.1, forward strand.
ATTGTCGAATTTCTATCAAAATTAACCGAATATGAATGGAAGTTGCTAGAAAAAAATTTGATTGAGTAGATACCTATTAGGTTGAATAAAAATCTCGTAAAGTAGAAAATTGGATCCAATTCAACTAAATAGTCAATTTAATTTTTTTACTTCAAAATTGCTTTCCTCGAATTAAATAAAATTATATTTTTCCTCTTTCTATCAACAAATCAGTGAAGAAAACAAAACGGTGTTTTTAATTCAAATAATTCCGATATAATTTTTTTTCATCAATTTGAAAACAATTGGTTGTTAATTCAGATTAGAGTAATGGAATAATTGAGCGCGCTTTGTTGAAAGAAATTCTATTCTCAGCGCACCCTTTTCAATTTTACAGTACAATTGTATTTTAGCGATTGACATCGATAATTTCTCTAAATTTATAGTATCAATGTGTATTTGTTGAATTGTTTTTCTCTTTCTTTTACTCTTTTTTTTCTAAAATGATTTGTTCCCCAATCAATTTATTTCCGATCATTAAATCGTTCAATCGCGTCGTACACTTCTAATTAGAGAACAACGGCGCCTTTACTCGCGATCTCGATTATTTTTTATTTTGTCTGTTTTTTTAAAGTCAGTATAGCAATAGCGAATTCCCATGGCGAGTTTTCTACGATTCTTAATAAAAGAACTGGATATACGGAGAAAGGATTTCCCATCGGTAGTTCACTTCGTGATACAATATTCCTAATGGAGTCTCACGACTCAAGAAAATTACAAGCTCCTTGCACTTGTATCGGATATATTTAATTCCGTGTGGTTTTGAATCGTGATTTAAATGACGTTGTTAATTGATATTGTAAATATAACGTTCGTCGGGAATGGGGAGGGATTTTTTTCACTTTTACGCATTTTATAATTAAAAATTTTTTTAAATTCGAAAACAATCATTCGTATTTTAAAACAAATAAATAATAATAATTTGCTATTCCGTGACAAAAATAAATAAACGTTAAATAAAACAATTGAAAATAAGAAGAAATAAAAAGTATGTAACTTTTTGTTGATTTTATAAAAAAAGATTGGAATTTGGAAAATGTTTAATACTAAAGGCAGTTAAAAGCAGACGTATCAATTTCTTATAGTTGTTTTTTGTAACGGTTGTCTGTTTAATGAACTTAATAATAGTCTTTGTTTATAATTAAAGTACTGTTGAGTCACTTACCACAGAATGGAAGTTCTCCTTGCCACTTCCCCTTATTATTACAGACTAGCGATCCTGTTCTGAAATTATAAAACCAAAAAAAAATATATTAACGTTTTTAGAATACCAGTAAATTACTAATAATTTTCTCAAAGCGAATGCTAATATTGTTTAATTTACTTTCTCTCTTTAAAAAATTCTAATATAAAAATTATTTTATAAAAACGTAAAATAAAAAGTTACTTACATTTAATGAAGAACGAAAAATAGAAAAAAAAAATAAAAAATAAAAATAAAAATCTAAACATAAAATCGAGAAATTAAAATATCATAAAATATATTTATAAATAAAAAATCCATATAAATATAATAAAAACATAAAAGAATGTAAAATATACATCAGCCGCTTTTACATGTTAGTTAAATCGAAACGATTTTAAATTCCCATTTTTTGAAAAATGAAGTAAAAGTTATTATAATCTTAGGATAATTGTTTTAAAAGTGAAAACGAAATTGCATAAAAGGCAAGTTTTTTTTTTTGCGGTAGGCAAAATACAAAGGAAATTCGTTTAGGGCAGAGAAAGTTTAATGTTTTTTTTTACAAGAGAGATATTGTCGTTGTGGTTTTGTTTTCATATTAATACATATTTAATTTCATAATTAAATGCAAAGAAACCACATTAAAATTTCTCGGCTTATTTGAATTTGAAATTAATTAATATCTGAATGACTGAATTTTACATTTTAAAAGACCAAAAATTGCGGGAATTCGTTAAAAATTATTTTTATTTGATTTAATGGCAGTTGTCAATTATTTTTTTCAAATAATATTTTCATTCAGAAGATTTTTTCAATGAAAATCTATCAATTATTTTCTATAAAATTATTTCTCTCTGAGGTAAAATCGAAAGAATCTTGGATGCTCCAGATTAATATCCAGATTGAAATTCCCAGTGTAGAAACTAGTTTTGGATTTTTTTTTTCTTTTCATTTTTATATTCTTCAGATTATATTGCTAATAGCGCAACTTTCCTGGAAAGAATTTTGCGTTTTAGTAAATCGTTATTGATTTCGAAACTAAAAAAAAAGGAGAAGAAAAAGTGGAGCAAAAATGATGATAGAGTATAGTGATCTAATTTTCTTGTTACAGAATTTATGTCTCAGAATAGTTTTTCGTCAGTTTGTTTTTTCAATTCATTTATTTTAATTTTAGAGAAACAAAATAAACTTCACGGTATAATTCCGTTCTTGCATTAAAAATCAATCTCTTTATAAATATAAAATAAATATTGTATTTGATTTCTTTTGAAACGTATAAAGAAAAAATTTTCCCCATTTATTTTATTTTTCGAAGAAAAAAATTCTTTTCCGACAAGTGTAAATATAATTTTTGTTGTTGTTGAAAAACACAATAATTTAGTAAGGGTTGGCTGTTATTTGTTTTTTTTTTTCGAAAAAGTCTTTTTATTAACTTACCCGAAAATTTCGTAACCCGCGTCACAGGTGTAGGTGGCAAGGGTGCCTACTTTTAAGGTGTCATCTGATAGAGAAACCTTGGCGTTCATCGGCACTGCTGGCTGACCGCATTTCGTTCCTATAATGAAAAAGAGAAAAAAAAATTAGGACGGTTAGGAAAACGGTAGTTACTGTTTATTGAAGTGTAAAAATATTACTGGAAATATGGAACAGTTAACGTTATATATGTTAATTTGAATATCAGGAGACCTCAAAAGTTCAATTAAAAAAAGAAATTTATTATTATTAATTCAGTAAATAAATTAATAATAATTATACTAAGCGACTTTTAACAAAAATGAATCGAATACACACACTTTAGATTAATTCAAAATTTTTTTCAAAATATTTTTTTACTATTATTTTCACCTTTAGAACAAATGTACAGAAACCAAGAAAAAAATTTTCTTGGATTTAAAAATTTATCTTGATAAGAATATTTATTTCTCTCGGACAGTGGCAATGCTTAAAGATTTAATTTCAAGAGTGAGAAAATTACACCTCGCTCGACTGAGAACAATAGATGGAATAAACCAGTTCTAAATAAGAGAAAAAAAAAGAAAGTGCGGCCTTTAGGCTTTTTAAAATTTATTTGTCACTCCAGACAACTTCATAGTAACTTCTTTGAATTCATACAATTTACGGTTGTTCGTTTTTGAAGACAATACACCTGACAATCATATATATTGTTCCTTGTTTTCCTGACTATATTAATTAAATTAAGGAGCTGTCTTCTTATCACTCTATTCAATCATTAATCATTCTCTTCATTTAACAAGGAGACAATATTCTCATTATCATTCTTAAAAGCTAAAAACGCTTCTTCCTGTGGCTTTTAATTTGATTTCTTCGCTAAATAATTCTCTTTACTTTCTTCCAACATGAAAGAAATTTAATTGACATTTGAAAAAATTCCTCTTTTAATTAGAAGAGGCTTCTATTTTTTAAATTAATTTTAGTTCGTTTAAATTTTCCTGGACGATATAATTGTATATTTTCTTATTTCAAATCAAGGTCTAAAACATTCTTAAAAATTAATGTATCGCGAAATATTTCATTAGCTTGGTAACATTGACATTAAAGAATCAAGTCGAGCCGGATGTTCGCTTATTAGAAGTTAAAGATTCGATAATCAGATAAAATCAACGTTTCCTTAACAAATTTTTTGCGAATAGTTCGACATGAATGATTTTATCTGATGATTCGAGAAGTTGATGATCATGATCGTTATATTGAAATCAATTGTCATGATTAATCATCCATGGAAAGTTTATTGCAATAAAAATTTAGTCAATGAACTTTAATCTCTTTCAAATCAACTTTTTTATTTCTATTTTTCATCGGAAATGATGAATAAAATAAGAATAAAATAATATTTTTTATAATCTATCTATTTAATTTAAGTATCTGTTTATTTATTAACTTATTTATTTTTTCAGTCACTTATTCTTTTAGATAGAAAGATTTTTATTTTATTTTTATTTATTTATCTCCAAAGTAGAAATTCTGTTAAATAAAAATTCTGCCAAGTGAAAATGTGATTTAAAAAATCAGTGAAACAAAAATTCGGTTTAAAAATTAAATTGAATAGACATTCAAACAAATGAAAATTCTGCACAATCTAGAAATTCGGTTGAATAGAAATTCTGCATTGATTCTTTTCAGTATTATGTTGTTTTTCTCACAGGAAATAAATTTTTATGTCTATCGCATATTTAGTCGCAGATTTCTTTGACGATCATTATAGACGTTTGCGATGCTGGCATATATAATTTTCACTGAATATATATCCGAATGGAATCTCCTCTATCTCTCTGCATTCGCGTTTACTTTTGTAATAATAAATACAACAACCATAGTTACAATCGCACACCTAAGGCGTTCAGCCTTGGTCGAGATCCCACGCGCGAATGGCATTATTCGAATTCCACCATTCTCATGGGACACATCCATTTTGTTGATGAAAAGTCGATTGTTGTCGCAAATAAAGTCATCACCAAAATTAGCCTCTGAATATTTGTCGCTTATTACTCCTCACAACGTGGCAAATAGCATTTGAATTCTTCTTCTTTCTCGTGTGCGCGATCATAAAACTCTCGACTCAGAAGTATAAATACCCCTGAAATTTATACGTATGAAAATGTAAATGCACTCACAAACACCTGTTTTTAATTATGTAACAGGTAACGTTACTTATATCTCTGTTTTGCCATAATTGTGTATATCATTATTTTATGATTACACGTTGCGTGAAGAATACTTTACTTTTTTAACGTGATTTAAAACGTTATTCCAGGATTATAAATAAATTGTATTGTTCTAGCTATAAATGAGTTTAAAATCGGAAATTTGTGATTTGTTAATTCTATTCAGGATTTTATTTCATTAATTTTCATAATTAACTTTAGATTTTAATTATATATTATTTATTACCAGCATTTTACTGCAAAAATGGATGTCTTTGTCCCCTTGGTCACTTTTTAACCCTTTTAACATTGTACCATTTCAAATGAAAATATATCCACATGGTCCTCTTTTGGTAAAAATTTTGGAAAACACAACTTAAGATAAATTAAATAAAATTATAACAAACGAAAACTCAATTAAACTTAGGAATTAAAATCGCGCATCAATTACATATGACAGTTTAGAGGTTAGCTTCACTTTCAGTTGGTTACCTAGGTTACGTAAATATCAGATTTGCCAAAATTAAAAGAAAATAATCAACCAATGAGCGTAGGTTATTTGCTATTGGTATTCCTGATTTTTATCGAAACGAAAATTGCCGAAGAATTACTTCGAGTGCCTTCGACAATTTTCGTCGTTTGTCGTCATTTCTCTTCTATATTTTGTAAAAAGACGTTAAAAAAGTTTCTTCTTTGGTGAATAAATTGTATTAGTGCTTTCAAAATATTATTTCAATTGGTTTTTTAGCGAAAATGAAATCTCTGCCAGCCTTTTAAACTCAATTTTTAAATAAAAGCATTAATTGAGCCAAAAGTTAGAACAAAATAGAAGTATACAGTGGAATTCTAACCTCAAAAAGTTCGTCGGACAGAGAAACATATTTTTCTTTACAATTTTTGGTAAAGCGGGTTAAAGTAAGAAGAAATTACAGTCTTAATTAATAATCATGAATTAATTAATATCAATAATAAATATGAAAAATTCTATTATGGACATTTTTAACCAGATAATATGTTTTCGCAGGTTTCTGATGTCTTCTCTAAAAAAGACTATAGAAGAGATGTAAGATATATCCGTTTTTGCAGTTAGTATATTTTTCTTCTAATTTTTAAGTGTTCTTTTAAAAATGTAACATTTTTTTATTTTGAATTCATGCATTAAATTCGTTTCCTTTGATATTGACATAAAAGACGTGAAATTTTGTTTATTAATCTCGCGGAAGTTGATATTACTCGTCCTACTTATTTCTAATTTACATTTTACAAGGGACTTGAACTGAACTTATATATTACATTAAAGGTGCGTGTGCTGAAGTTGATTGTTTGAATATCGTTTGGCCAGCCATTTGTGGTAAAGTAAATGTTTTTTTTTCACTTGAAGGAAAGTCAAACCCAAGTTGCAGAGGAGGATGGAAATCGAGGCACGCGCCTCGTTGCAATAAGTATTACACAGCCGCTCACGACGTGAAGAAAAGAGGGATTTATTTACAACTACATTGTTACTGAGATATACTGCATCAGACGAAGCGATATATTCAAGATAAATTATCACATTCAACACAGGAAGATGTTTTCCTAACACGAAAATTTCTCTCTCATTCGTGAGTAAAATTGAGGAGCAATTTTAAGTTCATATTGCGGTAAAAATAGTAAAATTAATATTTATTGAGTCACTAAAGGTCACATATTTCCATGATAAAAATTTTTTCTAAAAAATTAATTAGTAATACCTAATTAATTAAAAATATTAAAAAATAATAATTAAATTAATATTTTATGGCAGAAAATTCAATATATGCAACTTTAGGTGAATGAAGAGAATATTTAAAACGAAGCGAAACAATATTCTCGAGTAATGAATAAATTTCGTAAAATGAAAAATTAATGGTAATTGTTTTCCAAATATGGAAAAAATTACTTTAGGCAAAATTTACTTTATGTAACCATGAAAATTGGGATCAATGTTTTTTTAAATGTAATGGAAAGTATAGTTTTAAATAGTTCTTGAGAGTAAAATAGAGATTTTTTTTCACAGGACCGACTCATCGTGTAGATCGAATAGATGAAGAAGCTTCCTTTAAACGGAGTCGACGCTCGCTTTGCATTTAACAGAGAATTACGACTTCGCTTCCAGAATGTGAATCGCGAATCGAGATGCGATCTCAACGATTATCTTAAACGAGGACGCGAGACTTGAGCTTCGCTTTCTGGATGGTCTTCCGGTCTTGCAGTCAAGGACGAACGAAGGTAGATCACCTTGGATATCACTTAAAGGGTGTGGTCGTCTTTTTTTGTGTAAGTACCACAACATTTGTTCTTTTGTTTCTTTTAAAGTTCACATAAGCCATAAGGCATAAAAAATCGATCTTTCGGAACGAATCGCTCCTAGAATTTATTACTTCCGCTGAGTGAAGAAGTCGATCGTTGCTAAAATCGATCAAAAATTAACGAAATAATTTTTCGAAATATTCTTTTTTATTTCACTTTTTTATTAATTTTTTTATTTCATTAATTTGTAAACATTTTTTTTTAATTGAAGGCAAATGATTTCTTGTTAGTATTGTTGAATATTGTAATATTCAGTTTTGAATATTCATTAATTCATTCAGAAAAAGAAGATTTAGGATTATAAATTTTCCTTATTATTAACACATGAATTAGAATTCTTTAAAGTGAAAGTAAAGTTTCAGTTCACATGGTACATTGTATAGACGATAAAAAAATTACATTTTGTTATTCACGTGAATCTGCTAATTAATGGACACACCGATTAAACAAAAGTTATCAAATAGGTACAATGTTTACTGTTGATGAACTTTCAGCTTGGATCATAATTAACATTAAAGTCTCACGATGAATTCTCTCTCTCTCTCTCTCT